>BQNB010019881.1:22572-66200 GCA_026074375.1 Tanacetum coccineum | reverse complement strand
TGGGGCGGATACGGGTTTAGAAATTATAAACGGGCGCGGGTACGGGTTCACTAAAACCCGACCCAAACCCGACCCGTTGCCATCCCTACCCCTTGCATGGATTATAATTAAAAAACATGTCCAAATTGCCATGCAAGCTTATGTTAACATTTCAAAAGATATTTATAAGTTATAATAAACTAAAATATGAAGTTTTAACGTAACGCAAGTTTAAATTAACGATTCGTTAAGCTAGGAAGCAAAACGGGTCAAATTAGGGTTTTAAAACGTAAACGCGCGGGTTTTAAGTTCAAATTCCTTCAATAATCAATAAAGTTTTTATTAGGATAGATTATAACAACATTTAACTATTATAACATTTAGTTTTAAGAAAAACGCGAAATTAGGGTTTTGGGTGTACGGTTTTGGATCAAAATGGAAAATGAGCATGAATTAAGTTATGAAACTTTAACAAGAGTATATTTAGGATCATATGAACATTATAAGGGTGTAGTAGCAGAAGTAGAATATTCAAAACCTGGGTTTGAGCTTCAAAGAGCAACAATGGAGTCGTATGGGTCGTTTTGGGTCAAAACGCCTTCGTACGCCTAGTTTCTTCACTCCAAGGCTTCAATTCTTTATGGATTCGCTTCTTGAACTTCTTTAATGATCCTAGGATCATAAGGGAGCAAAGGATTTCTGCCTATAAGGGTTATAGAGGAGGAGGTATGGTACAAATTGAAATGAACACATATGACCTCTATTTATACTAGTTTGGAAGCAAGAGGAGTAAGCAAGCTTCAAGGTCTGATCAAGACATGTGTGAGGTCTAGAGTATGATGTGTTGAGGCTACAAGATCAGACGTGGAGGGCTAGGAATGTAGAATTATGGTGTGGACATGGTGTTGTATGGTGCCGCGGCTGATGTGGTTAAAAGAGAGGAGATGTGGCTTTGATTTTGGCCATGGAAAGGTTTAAGTAGGTGGGTAAGCTGCTTGGGGAAGTCTAGAAGCTGTTTGTGGTGGTGCTTGCACATGGAGGGAAGTTTAAATGGGTCAAAGTGAGCTAGAAATGGGTTGCGATCTGTTTTGGGTTCGACAAGGTTTTCACAAGTTTTCTCACTTACATTTCGTGTATATTGATTATGGATGGTTGGAATATGGTCTTAAGGTCTGAATTAATGTTTATTAACAAAAGTTTGCAATTGGTTTGGGTTAAAACGGGTTAAAAATGAGTAAATAAGGTCGCGGGTTCACATAGGGCTCGTTTAGGGTTTCTTTGGCTTTCTTAGCTTATATTTCGAATATTCTTGATTGGGAATGATGGAATACTGATCATAGGACTTATATAAAGGATTATCAATGAGGTTTGATCGTTGGTTTAAGTTAAAAAGGGTTGAAATTGAAAGAATAAGCCGTGGGTTGGATTAGGGTTTATATTGGATTCATTAGGGTTTTCTAGGATTTGATTTCTTGCACATTGCCAAGTTAATGCTAGATAATGATTTGTAAACTCATTTTATGAGTTTACAATGGCTCTTGGTTGATTATTTGGGATTAAAATGGTTAGAAATGAGTAAACGGGTCAAATGAACCAATTAGGTACATTTAGGGTTTCTCGGATTCGTTTTACGTACAAATGAAATAAGATGATGAAGTAATGATGAAATAATGATTGAATAGGATTGATATGATTGTAAAATAAGTTATTACAACTTATTTGAGTGTTGGTTGAGGTTTAAAACGGATAATAATTGATAAACGGGTTATGGTTTAGTATTTTGCTCGGGTTAGGGTTTTAGACTTTTGAATTAGGGTTTTGAGTGTAAATATGTGTGTGAAGGCTTATGAATAGAATAATTAGGGTTTACACATTGTAGAATGAGTATAGTATCTTGTACATAAGTGGTGGTGAAGAAATTGGAAGGAAAACAGAGGTAAAATGACTATTTTAGATGTTATGTTTAATGACTTGTACGTTGTGCTTTAAAAACTTGTACTTGACTTGGAGGGAGTTTATATTTCAAATGAAATGTTATATTACTTGTATATATGCTTTAGTATCTTGTACATTCACTTTAGATATTAACCCTTCATGAAATTAGGGTTAAGAGGTATACGATAACGGTTTAAAGCCCGTTTTGATATAACATTGCGAATTGTACATTATAGGAATAATGTACTTTGTAATAAGGATATGATGATATTGACTTGACATATTGTGATATTTGCTTGACATAATAAGGATATGATGATATTGACTTGACATATTGTGATGTTTGCTTGACATATATGAAGACAGGATGATATTGACTTGACATTTTGGATTCGACAAAAAAGGGGGAGAAATAGAATTAAACTCATTAATAATTTATAAACTTCTAATTTTATACTAAATGAGTTTATGTTTTGTCATCATCAAAAAAGGGGAGATTGTTAATACAAATAATGTCTAAAAACGTTATTTATATTTTTTGACCTCTCAATGTTTTGATAATAACAAAATGTGAAAACGTTTACGATAAAATTAAACGTTTATAAATTACTAATCATAAAATTCTATTTCTAAGATTAATCACTTAAGGTATGGATAAACAAATCATTAAACATGATTAGTGATCAAGAAAATATTTTCCTTAAACCTTACATTTCTACAAATGTGTTTTTATAAAAATATAAAAACAAAATATTTATTCATTAAAAGAAATGTTTTATTAAAAACATAAAATTTGAAATTCAAATTTTCCCCCCAAAATAGAAGGTTCTATAACAGATACAACCTTCACCACAAAAGGACAAAAAAGGGAGCGGAGTCTAGTGGCGGCCCCCTTTTAGGCCTGGCGGCCCCCTTATATATAAGGGACCGCCGGGACCGCCACCAGCAATGGTCATTTTTTGTCCCCTATAAATACTGGGCCACCCCATCTGAAAAACACAACCTCTTGCCACGAATTTTCTCAGATCTATTTTTCTCTCTTTTTTCTTTCTTTCTAAAACACATATCTTGATCACTAACATACCTTGATCTTGTTTCAAGTGATTAATTCTTTCTTCCTCCCTTATTCTTCTTCTTCTAATCAAGTGCAAGAGAAGAACAATCGTATTCTTCTATATACGAATTGTTATCAAGTGATCTATCTCTTACCTCCTCAAGATCACGGATCTTCATTACATATATTTAGTGTTGTTGTTTAAATTAGATTGTGTTTAGATCCAAGTGTTTAAATTGTGTATTGGTGTGATTTGGATTGTGTGTCAATCCAAGGGTATATATATCTTGTGAGTGTGTAAAGACTTAGTGAAGTCTTAGATTAGTTCTAGCTATGATTAGGACTCGACATCTAGCTTAGTGTCAGAAAAGAAAGTAAGCGACGTGTAAATGGTTTTCTCCGCCTAAAGGGAGCTTGTTGACATAGTAAAATCTCGAGTGGAGTACTCGGGGAGTGGAGTAGGAACGAAGAGGTGCTTCGTTGCCGAACCACTATAAATCTTGGTGTCTTGGTTTGATAGTTTCCTTCTCTATCTCTTTATTGTTATTGCTTACTTAGTTCATTATATTAGATATTTAGTTGTGATTCATATTGTTGATTGATTGACATATAACTCGAATCTAACAATTTTCTAAGCAAAGTTTTAAAACGATAAATTAACCAGTAAATTATTCAACCCCCCCTTTTAGTTTCCTACAAAATATGTAAATGAAGGGTTTTATACCCGACTTAGTGATGTTAAGTTTGCATTTCAATGGTCTTTTACTCGAAGCTTTAGATATAAGCTTAATCGTTAAGATTTTTCTTCAACAACATCATCGACATCTTTTTCTTTCATTTTTTGATGCGATTTGTGAATGATTTTTGATGTGTGTGTGTGTGTGTTTTTAGTGTGTATTTTTTGATCCGTGTATAACTATGTGTTGTGTGTGTTATAAGTGTGTGTTTTGTGAGAGATAATACTAGATCTGAATGAGAGGAGGTGTGAGTGATTGAGGGAGTGGTAGGTGGATGAGGTAAAATGACTGAGATACCCTTTTGTCCTTTTTTGTTTTTTTATTTAAAAAAATCCTTTTAATCTTAGACTTTGATTGTTTTGTGATAATAAATACATACAAGGTTTCACTAAATTATACATCTAAAGGAAAGTTAATGCCGCATTATAGTTTTGGATAGATCGGTTTATTGCTTTGATTTGTTTTCATTTATTATATCACTATTACTTATAAATATATGCATGATTTGGTCTGTTTGTTGGTATATAGTAGATTGCATGGTTCTTAGCTTTTATGAGATTATATATTACATAGATTGTTTAACAATTAATCTGTATGTATGGTTTAATATTACTTAAAATGTTCTTTTATGTTATGCTTATTCTGTTAACTATCATACATGTTGTTATACTGTTATATATGTGTTATACATCGTTTATGTTTAGTATTCCTATTAGTAAGTATTTTGCTTGATTGTTATTTGGTTTTGTTACTGCTATTTTTTTAGCACACTCAGTATCATTGATGGCTATATTTTTTTGTGTGAATAAGGTGTTCTTGTGGTTTTTTTGCTTTTTTCTTGTGTTTGTTGTTTTTCTTTGTGTGATACATAGGTACATACTTTGCAATTTGAATTATATATTAACATGCCCGTAGTGTGAATGTATAGTTATCATGGAACAAAAGCTTGAAAATCTTGCTATTTTGGCTCTCGACGTAAGTGGAAAAAATTATTTGTCTTAGAGGTTGGAAGCAGAAACATACTTAGATGCACATGGACTTATAGATACAATCCAAGCAGGAAAGGTAACAACCTCTATGCAAAAGGCTAAGGCATTGATGTTTATACGCCATCATCTCCATGTGGACTTAAAAATTGAATACCTTAATGTGAAAGATCCACTAGTCCTTTGGGACAAATTAAAGGACAGATTTGACCACCAGAAAACGGTGATTTTGCCTAAGGCACGTTATGAGTGGACTTACTTAAGACTACATGATTTTAAATCAGTGAGTGAGTATAATTCGGCAATGCACCGTATTACTTCCATGTTGCTTTTATGTGGGGACACAATTACTGATGCTGAAATGTTGGAAAAACTTTTTCCACATTCCATGCTTCTAATATACTATTACAGCAACAATATCGAGCCAAAGGTTTCATAAAATATTGTGATTTGATTTCATGTTTGCTTGTGGCCGAGCAAAATAACGAACTTTTAATGAAAAACCATGAGACCCGTCCAACTTGTAGTGCTCCCTTACCGGAAGCAAATAAGGCAACTTATAATGATTACAGTGGAGGTCGCGGTCATGGATATTATCGTGGACGAGGTTATGGTCGCGATCGTAGATTTGGTAGAGGTAATTATTATGGTATTAATCATGATGTTCAGTTTAAGAACACAAGTAGCCACAAGAAGTGGCAAGATAAGGAAAAGAATGAGAATGATGGAGATGAAAAAGAAAAAGGCGTAACAGCGAATTCATGTTATCGTTGTCGAAGTTTTGTTCATTGGGCAAAGCATTGTCGTACACCCAAGCATCTAGCTGTACTTTACCAAAAGTATATCAAAAATAGAGAAAATAGGGTGGAATCAAACTTTGTTTATGATGATAGAGACAATATCCTAGATGATCATAAAGATCAAACTGATGCAACTCATTTAGATGATGATGAATTTATCACGAATGAGTAATTGGTAGTTTGAAGCCATGAATAATTTACTTTTAGGTGTTTTGTTAGGCTTTTCTTTAAGTGTTTTGTTAGGAATCTTCTTTAGGTGGTTTTGTTTTGGATTCCAATTATTCTTGGCTATAAATTTTTTGTTAGGATTAATTTCCTTTGGTTACATTTTTCTTTCATGCATTGTTTTACGTCATCTAATAACTGCTAATAGTGTCTTTAGTTGCATTTTTTTAAATGTCTATTATTTTTCTTTGTGATAATAATGTTTAATGTCCGACTTAGGAATTGTTAAGTGTGACTTGTGATATTGATTTTGTAGCATATAATACGATTTAATCATGATTGTATATAGTTTTATCTATGTGAATATTTGTTTCATTTTATATATGTTTTTCTAGACATGTTCCTTTAATGTGTATTATATGTTATTATTAATGGTATATATGTAATGAAGATTGTGCAACTTGTATTAATTGGCATGACCGGTTGAACCATCCTGCGTCAATGATGATGTGAAAAATATGAAAGAACCATAAGTTTCTTTAAGGATGATTTTTATTATTGTTCTCAATGGAAGTTAAGTATTTACTTATCACCACTAAATATAATAAGGACTTCATTCCTTAGAATTTTAGAAAAGTTGAAAAGGGCATGTATGTAGGCCTATACATGTGCCATGTGGATCATTTTGAGTTATAAAATCGATGCATCGTCAAAATGATCATCCAATACGCAACTTAAAATTTGTGTGATTAGTGGCTCGATGTGAGCACGGTTTTCCAAATAAAATTATTGAGAATGGTGGTGAATACTTCCAAGTTTAGGCAATTATTGGAATAAGTGTTGAACTTAAAGGTAGCCCATGTTCATCGCGAATTGCTTTTGTTGAAACGTTTATAGAACGTCTTCAGTTGATTGTAATGCCAATAATTATGAGAACAAAACTTTTAGTTTATGGGGCATGTTATAAGATACGAATTCACATCTTGCCAACAATCTATAATGAATCCTCTCCATAAAAATGGTTTTTGGTCACAAACCATAGATTTTGAAATTGTGTGACATATGTTATGGTAAATCCACCATAACGTACACATTGGGATGTTAGAATTAATAATTCATTCAAGGAGAGAGAATAAGCAACGAGAAATTTAGAATGAATTATAATAGAAATGTTGATCCTCACACTAATATGAGCTTGGAGTTAAATGAGATAATTCATTATCAAATATATAAATTGCCAAACGAACAAGTTTAGTGACCTAATTAAAGTGACTAGATAATATATACGCTGCTAATGCTCCAATTACAATGTGTGCCCCTGCATAAAAACCAATGATTCGTAGTAAGTCTATGGTACGTGTGTAACGTGATAGACTAATCGATTCCAAATAAAAGTCCTCGAATGAAAAGATAAAATAGAGCAAGAAAATTATGATGGTCGAATCGAGGTAATAACGACCCCAAAATAGTCTCCTTAAGAGACACTAGACATGAAGGTTAACTATGAGATCTCAATAAATGGTATAATATAATGTCTAGTAGAATGTGGAATCGAAAAGAATTGAAACGACGTCGATAATACTATTGTATGTAATAATGCGCACGATAAATAAGGTGAGGATCTTGGATACCTGAAAGAAGTGCAGATGTATAAATGAATGGCCTAATAATGCAAAGATGCAAAATGTTATGAGATAGAAAAGTTAATGTTATGTCTGGCAACATGATGAATAAATTGTATGCGTCTATTACAAAGAAGAGCTCATTTTATGTTGAGATTCCTTAAGGGGTATATAATGCATGAATCACGTGTTATAAAATTCTCGAGAATAATAATCAATTAGATTGTACAAGTCACTCGAATGGAGTAAATCAAATATTTTGATATTTTTAATATACAAGAGATATGGGTTTATATTTTACTAACCCATCAAAACAAGTTTAGTTGTTTTTACATTTGCAGGATATATATTTAACTTAACAGGTAAGTCTCAAACAGGATATGTTTTCACAAGTGAGGGCACTATAATTTTATGGCGTTCAGCAGAGCAAACAAACGTGGCTACTTTATCCAACCATACCGAAATTCTGGGAAGAATACACTAATATTTTTTGCATGAAGATAATGTAGATGCAATTCTTACTTCAAGAGAAGTTATATCAAAAGGATCAAGTGATATTGTCATCAGATGGAGATAATACGCGTTGCACTCTTTTTTCCTTAGTCATGGTTAGGGAGTTAAGATCAACATAGACTCATTATTTGTCATAGATCCAATGAATCAATCTCAACCATCTATTTTTTTATCAAAAATAAAAAACCTACTTTCCACCTCTTTTTTAAAAATAAAATATCTTACAAACGGTAAATCGTCACCCGACAAAAAATACACCATCGCGACGAGTATTCTTTTATCTTTCAGTAGACAGGTGACACGATATACTTTCGAGGAACTTTTTTTCGATTTTTTTTCAGTCACGAATTTTTTTATGATTTTATGAAGTCATATATGATTTTATGAAATCATATATGATTTATGAAATCATATATGATTTTATGAAATCATATATGATTTTATGAAATCATATATGATTCGTTATACGAATCATATATGAATTTCGCAATTCGTGACTGAAACAAAATTGAAAAAAAATTCGTTAGAATCACAAATCATATATTATGATTTTATGAAATCATATATGATTTCATGAAATCATATATGATTTCATAAAATCATAATATATGATTTGTGATTCTAACGAACTTTTTTTCAATTTTGTTTCAGTCACGAATTGCGAAAATCATATATGATTCGTCATACGAATCATATATGATTTCATAAAATCATATATGATTTCATAAATCATATATGATTTCATAAAATCGTATATGACTTCATAAAATCATAAAAAAAAGTTCGTCGAAAGTACATAGTGTCGCCCCTCTATAGAAAGATAATTTAATTCTCGTCGCGATGATATGTTTTGTTTTGCGTAACGATTAACAGTGCGTGAGATATTTAATTTTTAAAAAAAGGTGGAAAGTGGGTTCTTTTTATTTTTGATGAAAAAATGAGTGGCTAGGATTGATTAATTAGGTCTATGACAAATATTGGGTCTATATTGAACTTTTGGCCATGGTTATGTCCTACTGGGTTTCCTGACAAGGTTTTTAATGAGGCAGCATTTCATTCTTAAAGCGTATTAATGAACATCCAAGAGGGAGTGTTATAGATAATTATGGAATGGATGTCCATGTCTATTAATACTGGTATTTATCTTAATTAGAGTATTATATCTTCTAGAATATCTTCTAGAATATCTTCTAGAATACTCATCTCGTAACTATATATACATACCTCCATTATGAGATAAATAACATAGTTCTTCACTTTATTGTTTCACAACAGCGTTCACATTATTGGAATAATTGATTTTATCCACTATTATTGATAAAAACTATCCTATATATAGGATCCAAGCGATCATTCTAGAATAATGACCATGAGCTTAGGCCTAAATACATGACATCCATACTAATAAGCCTAATACAAATTAATAACTAATAGTTATACAAATATAAATGTCTTGCCTTTGAATGTTGAATGTTGACTTGACTTTGAATGTTGAATGTTGACTAATAGTCAACATGTTGGAAGGCTATTATGAAAAGACCATAGGCTTATACAAACTACAGTCTAACACTCCCCCACAATTTGAGCGAGAGATGGCCGAACACTCAAACTGGTACGAAATTCCTTAAAAAGGGTAGACGGTAGTCCTTTGGTGAAAATGTCAGCATACTGGTAACGAGATGGTACATGAAGAACACAAACCTGACCACGAGCAACCATATCACGAACAAAGTGTATATCAATCTCAATATGTTTGGTCCGCTGATGCTGAATAGGATTAGCAGTCATATATAGCACTAACATTGTCACAATAAACAAGGGTGGCAGATAATAATGGTGTATGAAGCTCTCTGAGAAGATTACGAAGTTAGGCAGTTTCAACAACAACATTAGCAACACCTCTGTACTCAGCTTCAGCACTCGATCTAGAGAGAGTATGTTTTCGTTTGGCTAACCATGAGAGTAGATTATCTCCTAAGAAAACATAATAACCAGATGCAGACCGCCTGGTAGTAGGGAAACCAGCTCAATCAACATCAGTATATGCAACAAGAGAACCTATAATTGATGCATAAAGTTAGAGCCGAAAGTCCAATGTGCCACGAACATATCAAAGAACTCTCTTAAGAGCTGCCAAATGAGGCTCTCGAGGATCATGCATATGAAGGCAAAATTGTTGCACTGCATAAGAGATATCTAGATGAGTAAATGTAAGGTACTGCAAACCAACTACAAGACTGCAATAGAGAGTTGGGTGAGAAATATGATCCCCGTCATAACCAAGTTTGGATTTCGTGTCAACCAGCGTTCGAGTTGGATTACAACTAGCCATATGAGCCCTGTCTAAAAAGCTCTAAAGCATATTTCTTTTGAGACAGAAACATGCCTGTAGACTTACGCGCAATAGAAATCCCCAAGAAGTAATTAAGCACCCCCAAATCAATCATATCAAACTCCTTATGAAGAGAGGAGATAATAGGTTAAAGTAAATATGTAGAAGATGCCATCAGTACAATATCATCAATATAAATCAATAAATATACAACCTCATAACCATGTTGATATATGAACAAGGACGAGTCACAATGAATTGACGAGAAACCAATCCTGTACGCATAACCTGCAAAACGTTAAAACTAAGCATGAGGTGCTTTTTCAATCCGTATAAAGATCTCTGTAATCGACACACATGATGGGAAAACCAAGCATCTACGAAACCTGGTGGCTGATATATATACACAGTCTCAGAAAGGTCTCCGTTAAGAAATGCATTCTTAACATCAAGCTAATGAATAGTTCAATTCCGAGACAAGACAAGACTGAGAACTGTATGAATGGTAGCCGGTTTAACAACAGGACTAAAAGTATCATCACAATCAACACCAAACTGCTGACTACACCCATACCAAACGAGCCTTATACCTGCTTCCTGAACCATCGGCATGATATTTATGCCGAAACAACCACATAGACCGAACCACATTAATGTTTGGTGGTTTTGAAACAAGAACCCAAGTACTGTTTTTAATTAAAGCATTATATTCATCATACATAGCATCTCGCCAATTAGGATTTGATAACGCAACATAGGGAGACTTAGGACTAGGAGAAATAGGAGAAATATGAGAAGTATGACCATGAAAACAAGGGTTGGGCTTAACAGTGCCAACTTAGGCACGTGTAACCATAGGGTGAGTCCAGGTAGGAGGCTTAGGTATCATGTGTGTAGTTGCTGAAGTATGGGTCGTATGGGAAAATTAGGTTGGGTCATAGATTGTGTAGTGAATTGTGATGTGTTGTGGTGGGGTAGAGTGTCTGGATGGGCCGAGGGTGGTGTGAGGCTATGCATTGGACTAGGTGTTGGGCGAGGAGTTGGGTTATATTGGACCATATGGGTAATAGGTGCATGTGGAGTCATAGGATGTTGGGTTGTATTATGAATGACATGTTGATGTATTAGAGATGGAGTGGGGTTGAGAAAAGTGTAAGATGTAGGTTGTAATAGAGTGATAGAACCATACAAAAACTGGAGTTCATCAAAGGTTACATGGCGAGAAATGATGATTTTGTTAGTGGAGAGGTCAATGCATCGATACCCACGATGATAAACGGGCTATCCGAGGAAAATACAAGGGGTGGCACAAGGTGCAAGTTTATGAGGGGAATGAAGGCGTGGGTAATAAAGACAACTGAAGATACGCAATCATGAGTAATCAGGTTGCTTCTTAAATAGTTCAGTACAAGGTAACTCATTTTGAATGGCAAATGAGGTAGGAGATTGAGTAGGTAGGGAGCCATATGCAATGCCTCGACCCAAAAGGTGAGTGGCAGGTGAGCTTGGAAAAGAAGGGTGCGAATGACATTATTAATAGTACGAATCATTCGCTCTGAATTTCCATTTTGTTGTGACATTTTTAGGCAATAAAACGGACTTGAATGCCATTTTGATCAAACAAGTTAAGGAGATTGGTGTTGTCAAACTCATCACCATGGTCACACTAAAAAGCTGCAATTTCACACTTAAACTGATTATTTACATAAGAACTAAAATGTAGGAATTTTTGAAAAACTTCAAATTTAGTACGCAAAGGATAAATCCACACATAATGAGAATAATGATCAAGAAATAACACATAGTATTTAAAACCACCGGAGCTAACAATGGGAGAAGTCCAAATATCAGAGTGCATAATCTCAAAAGAACGTGTAACAATAGACTTTGAGCTAGCAAACGGAAGTCTTACATGTTTGCCAAGCTAGCACGCATGACAAAGATGTGAGGATTTCTCTTTATTACAAGAAATAAACTAACGAGACATAAGAGAACGTAGTACGTCTTCACTGGGATGCCCGAGGTGTTGGTGCCACATACTGGAACTCATAGAAAGCAAAGCATGAGGAGTGGGAGAAGACGATGTAACTGGGTAAAGATCTCCCAAACTATCACACCTAAGGAGGATATGACGGGTTAAGAAATCCTTTACTAAGAAGACGATGGGTGACCAGAATATTATGTAAGTATAAAGGACGATTAAAAGTAGGTAAGATGCTATGGCCGGTGTTGGTAACATGTATAGATTTACCATCACTAACACAAACAGATGGATATAAACATTTATTATAAACAATATTTAAATTACTTGTATGTGAATTAAGATGAGATGATGCACCTGTATCCATATGACATGTCGAATCTCGATTAGCCATAGTACTAAAGGCACTGGGAAGCACATAGAAAGCCGCGCCTAAAACACTGCGCCTAAACGTAGAGTGATGAATTGGATGCTTTAACATATTGTTTTTACAACTGTCGTACCTTTTCTTTTATCCAGTTAGGAAATAGAGGAAGAGAATGATAATTTTGACTGGAAAATTAGGAGAGAAAATAGAAGAAGAAAAGGATAATTTTGAGAGAAAAATTAGGAGATGATCGATTTTGCTCTTGATACCATATTGGAATAACTTATTTCCTCCATTATTATTGATAACAACTATCTTATATATATGATACAAGAGATCATTCTAGAATAATAACCATGGGCTTAGGCCTAAATACATGACATCCATACTAATGGACCTAATTCAAATTAACAACTAATAGTTATACAAATATAAATGTCTTGCCTTTGAATGTTGAATTGACTTTGAATGTTGAATGTTGACTTGACTTAAATGTTGAAGGTTGACTTGGCTTTGAATGTTGGATGTTGACTAATAGTCAACATGTTGGAAGGCTATTATGAAAAGTCATAAGCTTATATAAACTACAGTCTAACACAAATAAAATGTTTCTCATTATAGTTTTTACAAAACTGAGAATTTGCATTTTTTAACTTTAACAAGAGAAACTACTATACACATTTTCTTTCTTTCTTTTGTTTGTTTTCCTTGTAACTCTCCTTATTTTCTTGAGAATTATAAACAACGAGGTTTTTCACCCGCGCTCCGCAGCGAAGAGCAGGATTTTACGTTAAAGACTAACTTTGCAACGGAATGATAACCGAATGACTATTTTCGTATAGTAAGTTAGTCATTAAGGACTAACTTTGGAAATGACCGATAACCGCAAGTACTATTTCTGTAAATTGTTTCTGAGATTTTTTACGAAAATAGTCATTCGGTTAGCATTCCATTGCAAAGTGAATCATTAAAGACTAATTTTGCAACGAACCGATAACTAATATTTTTAAAATATATATATATTAAACTTAATTTGTTTTATAAAATCGTACTTATATCAAAGCATTGTAACATTTGGTTCGTTTTGTTCGCAATTCGAAGATATTTTTAGTGACATATTTTTTTACAAATGAATCGATAGATATACATTCCATATTTGATAAATAAAGTTTGTTATATAAAAAATCGTAAATTAGAAAAAGTCGAGATTGTTTTAGTAACTTCTTACATAGTTTGAGAGTGTGTTTTGTAAGTTTTTTTTAATATTAATATAGCGTTGACAAATCTGTAAATTGTTTTTTTAATATTAAAAGGTTTATGTTTTGCGAGTACTGGTCTTTAATATACTTATAACTATAATATCACATAAACATGTCTTTTATTTTTTTTTAAATAAATCATCTTTTCGGTACAAATCTGAAAATAGTAAATCAATAAAAATTTCTGTACAAAACGCACCCTAAATATTTACCTTTCTATGACAAAACGTGAATATGGGCTAAGATGGTTGTATCACCCCACCAAATGTTGTATGCAGATTGCATATGCGTTTTACTCACTAATTGACTAATTCCATTGTAGATGAGAAGGTAAAAAAATAAACCACAATGTTTCATATTAAAACTTTGGAAATTACTTTCATACATTATAAGAGGGGAGGGAGTCCATGGCCGTTGGCTTGGTGCCAAGCCATGGCGCCAAAATAGCCAACGGCGCACGACTCCATGGCTCGCGCCAAGGGTCTTCGCGCCGTGGCTAACAGCCCACGCAAAACTTAATTTTTTTTTTTTAAATCTATCCGTTAGGGAGAGCGGATATTCAAAAAAATACCCTCAAAATCACAATTTTACCCCTTTAAAAATCCTATAAATAACCCCTTTTTATTTCATACTTCGCACACACTTTCAATACATCTTCTACTTCACATTTCTCTACTTCTCTATATTTTTCACTCAAAAAAAAAAATGAATCCCAATCCCAACCCCAACCTACCAAATTGGATTTCCGGTATGCTTAACGACCAAACCAACCAAATTCCGGGGTCGTCTTCGAATCCGGGCTCCTCCACTCAACCGGCATTCAACCAAATGCCTTACTATCTCAATCCAAATTACCAACCTCAATTTACTAACCAAGAAGAATTGTTGATGTTTCAACAATTTAAAATGCAACAAATGCACCAACAACAACCACAAAACAACCACAACAATTACCAAACCAATTCACCACTTTCCAACCACATTCCGAGCAACAATCGCACCACCTTTTAATTTATGTTTTTTTTATGTATTGTGTTTTTTAATGTAATGTTTTTAATTTCAATGAATTTTATTTTTAGTTTTATAAATAAGTGTATTTTAAATAAATATTCAAAAAAAAAAAATGCTATGGCACCAGAATTCTGGTGCCAAACCACTCCCACTGAATTCTGGTGCCATGGCATTTCTGGTGCCAAACTCCATTTTGCTGACGTGGCACCACTTTTGGAGTTTGACACCAAAAGTTTGGCACCACGACTCCCTGTGCTCTAAGGTAAAGATATATGTCTTTTTCATTCACGACAATCATAAGTCCATAAAGAACAATAATTAAAGAATTTCTAAATTTTATGTCAATAATATAGCATAGAAAATGTTAACATGATAAGAAAACCAAATAATATATGGTTTGAAGGATAATACTAACTCAATCAATACGCATATTGAACTTAAGTATCATACTTGCAACAAAATGACATACTCCAGTCATGCATGGTGATTCATTCTTCTTCTACACTTTTCTACAATCAGTTACAATTCCATATTAATAACCAATATTTCTTTAACACCTATTAGCCAACTCTCTCTATCACTGATTCAAAAATATATATATATAAGCAACATATTCAATCGTACATGTATATTACATGTTGTTGTGATTTGGATATAGGTTGAACTAATTTTATTCTTACTTTTTTTTGTAGACTTCATAGGTCAATCTATAGTGATTCGCATAGCTTTGATTCGAGCAAATATGGGCGATTTTCTGTAACGGGTGATATGGGTAATTTTATGTACCGGGTTAATATGGGTGATTGAGTAAATAGTCAGGTAATACCATATTGCACCGTTCTTTTATTTGTCAAATTCTCCTAAATAATGTTATCTTATATCATCATATTATGAACATGATTACTTAATTACCTTATTTCATTGGACCGCAAAAAGCAAACGACAGAGAGGTTTCGATATATGTAACTGACAAAATTCTTATACATGCGGCTCACCAGGTAGCATCTATTATCGATTTTACTTATCCAAACAGTTTAGATAACATAAATGATCTGTCATATATCTAAGAAAAGGCCATTCTTGCTCAAACGAATGAAGTTGTGGACACTATAAACGATCATTTGTTGGAGAAATTTTCAATGGCTTACTTAAGTTGAATATTTAAAACGCATTCAAAACCTACCATTAACTTATTCTTCTTCTAAACTCTTCTACAATCAGTTACAATTCCATATTAATAATCGGTTTCAATTAACATTATAATATTCAAAACGCATTAAAAACCTACCATTAATTGATTCTTCTTCTACACTCTTCCACAATCAGTTACAATTCCATATTAATAATCGGTTTCAATTAACATTATAATATTCAAATACGCATTCAAAACCATCAATTAATGATTATTACTTCAACAAACTATTTAAACCAATCTCTTCTTTAACATTAATTATCGTTACAATTCTCATATTAATACAAAATCTCATCATTAACACCTATTTAAACCAATCATTCTCTCTAACACTGATTCAAAAACATTATATAAGCAACATAGTCAATCGAACATGTATTACATGCTATTATGATTTGGATATATGTTTAACTAATTTATACTTACTTTTATTTTGCAGACTTCGTAATAAAAGCCAAGCTATTGTGATTCTGCATAGCCTTGATATCAGAGCAAAATGGGCGATTTTCTGTAAGCGGTGATATGGGTTAAATCATATGTACGGTTTTTATATGGTTGGGATTGAGTAAATATCAGTAACACCATATTGCACCGTTCTTTTATTTGTACAATTCAAAAACATCCGCCAGTTTCAATAAACATCAAGCTGTTTAATTTTCATTTTGACACATTCAGAAACCTACCACAATGATCTTCTTCTACTCTCTTTGATTTTTACAACCCTTTAAAGAACATGCATTAATAACCCCAATTAATATAATCATGAGGACTACCTTTAACACCAGTTTAAATCAATCTTTCTCTAATACTGATTCAAAAACAAATACATAAGAAACCGATTCATTCGTACATTATTACATGTTGTTGGATTTGGATATAGTAAACAATTTTATCACTTTTCTTTGCAGACATCATAAGTCAAAGGCTACTGTGATTCACATAACCTCGATTCAAACAAATAATCTATGTAAGCTTCATTGTGTTAAAATCTATTTGATTTATACTGTTGTTTTCAGCATTTCTACCATAGATTTTTCTATTTCTGGGGAAATGATTCTAATGTAAAACCCACTAAGTGTCACAGTTATAAATGGTTTTTGCAATGAGGAGGTCAATATGGGCGAATTTGTGAAATAGGGTTGAGATGAGGTAAATTTTATGTATAGGTTGAAATGGTAAATTGTGTAACGGGTTTGATTGGGTGATTTTTATGAAGAATATCAGGTAACACATATTGCACCGTTCATTTTATTTGTCCAAATTCTCCTAAATAATGTTTATCTTATATCATCAGATTATAACATGGTTAACATAATTATCTTAATTTCATTGGACGCAAAACAAACGACAGAGAGGTTTCGATAGATGTAACTGACAAAATTCTTATACATGCGGCTCACCAGGTAACATCTATTATCGATTTTACTTATCCAAACAGTTTATTTAATTGTTACAAACTCAAATGTTTATCTAATAATGCACTTATTATCTGATTATTTCTTTCATATATTAACGAAACATGTTTACCTTCAGTGTTTTTCTTACATTATTTATGAATGTAACTTCTTACAAAACAAGTTCTTACTTATTTAACTACTTAATGGATTATTTCTTCTACACTTCCCGTGAATCCACGGGTCTATAAGCTAGTAACTAATAGTTATACAAATATAAATGTCTTGCCATTGAATGTTGAATTGACTTTGAATGTTGAATGTTGACTTGACTTAAATGTTGAAGGTTGACTTGGCTTTGAATGTTCAACATGTTGGAAGGCTATTATGAAAAGTCATAAGCTTATATAAACTACAGTCTAACACAAATAAAATGTTTCTCATTATAGTTTTTACAAAACTGAGAATTTGCATTTTTTAACTTTAACAAGAGAAACTACTAAACACATTTTCTTTCTTTCTTTTCTTTGTTTTCCTTGTAACTCTCCTTATTTTCTTGAGAATTATAAACAACGAGGTTTTTCACCCGCGCTCCGCAGCGAAGAGCAGGATTTTACGTTAAAGACTAACTTTGCAACGGAACGATAACCGAATGACTATTTTCGTATAGTAAGTTAGTCATTAAGGACTAACTTTGAAAATGACCGATAACCGCAAGTACTATTTCTGTAAATTGTTTCTGAGATTTTTTACGAAAATAGTCATTCGGTTAGCATTCCATTGCAAAGTGAATCATTAAAGACTAACTTTGCAACGAACCGATAACATTAAAGACTATTTTCGTATAGTACGGTTTTATAATATTTAAAAAATATATATATATTAAACTTAATTTGTTTTATAAAATCGTACTTATATCAAAGCATTGCAACATTTGGTTCGTTTTGTTCGCAATTCAAAGATATTTTTAGTGGCATATTTTTTTACAAATGAATCGATAGATATACATTCCATATTTGATAAATAAAGTTTGTTATATAAAAAAATCGTAAATTAGTAAAAGTCGAGATTGTTTTAGTAACTTCTTACGTAGTTTGAGAGTGTGTTTTGTAAGTTTTTTTCTAATATTAATATAGCGTTGACAAATCAGTAAATTGATTTTTTAATATTAAAAGGTTTATGTTTTACGAGTACTGGTCTTTGATATACTTATAATTATAATATCACATAAACATGTCTTTTATTTTTTTTAAATAAATCCTCTTTTCGGTACAAATCTGAAAATAGTAAATCAATAAAAATTACTATATTACTCATTTGTGGACAAATCCAGTGTCGTTTTGACAGTGGGCCACATTGCTATAGTAATGAGCTCTCATTTTGAGTCAGCCCGATTTTGGTTTTTTTTTTAAAATTATTTTGTTTTTGTTTTTTGTTTTAATTTGTATGCACAAAACAGGAGGTAAAAAAAAATATTACAAAAGTTCCGATTTATTCAGATAAAAAAAATACCCGCGGAAACATCTTCGATACCTAATAACTTTAAAATAATCGATATAGAGTCCAAAACGTACAACCCATGATATTAAAAAAAAACCTATATAGGCAAAAAAAAAAAAAAACAACACTTTAAACAGAGGCCCAACACATAAGCATATAAAACAAATGTTATTATTATATACACATTTGTCGACAAACTAGCCTTGAAATTCGACATAAAATGTTGCCCAAATTAAAAAAAAAATACAAAAAATCCCTCAACTTTTAACAATTTTAAAACGATTTTCTTACACAAAAATCCCGTTAAAAAAATTTAACAAAAAAAACACGTCAAGTTGTTATTGTTCACAACCTTTTTTTACATTCATCGCCAACAACAAAGATACGAACCGTCCTAAAAAAAAGAAAAATATTCAGGAAAAAATTAACCCGTCCCAACGCAAAAAAAAATATTCCCGAATCGTACAAAAAAAAGAAATATCCGGGAAAAAATTAGCCCAAAAATAGCCTAAAATCTGGCCCAAAGTAAAAAAAAATACAAAACGGACCCTCACCTTTTAACTATTTACGATTTTCTTACACAAAAATTCCCGTAAAAAAATTTACAAAACCGTCCCAAAAAAATAAAATATTCAGGAAAAAATTAGCCCGTCCCAATGCAAATTTTTTTTCCCCGAATCATACAAAAAAAGAAAATATTAAAAATTAGCCCCGCCATAACGCATCGCCCAAAAAAAAACCCCCGAAAAGTAAAAAAAAAATTATTCGAGAAAAAATTAGCCCCGCCGCAACGCGCGGATTCTTTTGCTTGTTTCTGTACAAAACGCACCCTAAATATTTACCTTTCTATGACAAAACGTGAATATGGGCTAAGATGGTTGTATCGCCCCACCAAATGTTGTATGCAGATTGCATATGCGTTTTACTCACTAATTGACTAATTCCATTGTAGATGAGAAGGTAAAAAAATAAACCACAATGTTTCATATTAAAACTTTGGAAATTACTTTCATACATTATAAGGTAAAGATATATGTCTTTTTCATTCACGACAATCATAAGTCCATAAAGAACAATAATTAAAGAATTTCTAAATTCTATGTCAATAATATAGCATAGAAAATGTTAACATGATAAGAAAACCAAATAATATATGGTTTGAAGGATAATACTAACTCAATCAATACGCATATTGAACTTAAGTATTACATACTTGCAACAAAATGACATACTCCAGTCATGCATGGTGATGTATATGATAAACGAAGTTTGTAACCCGCGCTTCGCCGCGAAACGCGGGTTTTTTTTAAAATTATGACGGTTTTCATTGACGAATAGTGTGATGGGGTAGATATCTAAATGGCTGAACATGAGCAGATTTCTATATGTATACCAGCATGGCAATCAAACATAAAAATATTTTAAGAATAAAGCAATTTAAAAAATAGTCCACTTCTCAAGTGTACATGGCAGCGTAGCAATTGGTTTTGACTTGTTTTACAATAGTACAATTTGTTCATTCTCATAATGCTTGTGTAATTACTAATTCCATTTTGTTATTTGTAGAGCGCCTTTACATTCGTAACAATATAAGCCACAACAGGTCGTCTTTTGTTTGTATTATCTGTTAGACACCAAGAACAAATACATTAGCCGCAAATTCTCAAAGCAATTAACAAAAACCAATCGTTATAGGGTTATTATCATACTTTAATGCCTTGACGCTAATTCTTATTAAATCACTTCTTTGGCCCCAAAAGGAAAAATACAATTATGGGTGTTTGGAATTGCTTATAGACTCGCAAATACTCGTAACAGTTCATATGAAATAACAACATATATAATTGGTATAAATATTATCTCAACAATATCCGAACCTGCTGTCACACCCCGCCAAGGCGGAAACGCGAGGCGTAAACAAGAATGGATATCATCACAACACCCGGTGTCTCTATAGAGAATACTAAAATAAAAGCTAAAGTAAAGCAAAGACACATAGTGTCATAACAATACCCAAAACCTAACCAACATTTTTTCATCAAAAATAAAAAAACTCGCTTTCACCTTTTTTTAAAAATATAACTCTTTACAAACGGTAAATCGTCACACGGCAAAAAATACACCATCGCGACGAGTATTTGTTTATCTTTCAGTAGACGGGTGACACGATATACTTTCGAGGAACTTTTTTTCGATTTTTTTTTCAAGCACGAATTTCGAAAATCATATATGATTCGTATAACGAATCATATATGATTCGTATAACTAATCATATATGATTCGTATAACGAATCATATATGATTTCATGAAATCATATATGATTTGTGTTTTTAATTTTGTTTCAGTCACGAATTGGGAAAATCATATATGATTCGTGTGACGAATCATATATGATTCGTATAACGAATCATATATGATTTCATAAAATCATATATGATTTCATAAATCATATATGATTTCATAAAAATCGTAAATACTTCATAAATCATAAAACAAAGTTCTCTGAAAGTTTAGTAGTCGCCCTCTAAAGAAAGATAATTTAATTCTCGTCGCATGATATGTTTTTGATTGCGTAACGATTTACAGTGTGTGGATATTTAAATTTTTAAAAAAAGAGGTGGAAAAGTGAGTTTTTATTTTTGATGAAAAAATGAGTGACTAGGATTGGTTCATTGGGTCTATGACAAATATTGGGTCTATATTGAACTTTTGGCTATCTGTGGATGCATTTTTGTAAACATTTTTGTATGATTCTTTTGTTGTTCTAGCATTCTTAGCATTCCTCTTTAATATTTATAATATTGTGTGTTAACAAAGTTTTGTATATTATGATCATATTAATCTAATATTGATGATGACAACAATAACAACAAAGGTTGTTTATTTAAGAGAAAAAGTTAATGTATCCGATATATTATGTTAAATATATATGGACCATAATTTAAAATTGTGAAAACCGATAAATTTACATATAAGTCCCTAACATTAAACAGAAGTTTCAATTTTACTTTTAATCTTTTGGAATTGAGATATACATTTTATTGAGCAGTTTGAAACTATCGTTAGTTTACACTTAACCCTCAACGTTTTATAAATTAAACACCCCTCTTCCTTTATTATAAAATGCGTTTTTTTCCGTTCTAATTTTAAAACAAATTGAGTAAATTCTTGCAATCAGAGGTGTTAATACAAAATAGGTATCGAGTATAGACCTGGACTCAAATCCTGTGTTGGATTGGGCTTCCAGATGATTTGAACGTTGGGCTTTGTATTAGAGCAAGAGAAGTGACGATTTTCTACACAGCCAGACAAAAACCATTAGCCTTACCGTGGGGCGGACCCCACGGTTAGACTCCGGCGTGAAAGTAAGTAAACATGTAAAGAGAGAAAGTATGAGAGTTATAGGTAGTGAGAACAATTTAATTGTTCATATGTAATACTAGCGTCCAAATTAAGGGTTTGGTACTAGGGTTTCCTAGTATTTTCGTAAGTGGCCATAGTGGGGTCCCTTGTTCGGGCAGGTCCCGTACAACTGTGTATACGCACGCGAGTATTTTCCGTTGGACGGAGAGGTATCCCTATAGTATAGGTCATCTTCCATTTGCTGTGTCCGGGCCGTGATCAATACGAGATTGGGTTTATGATTTATCGGCCCATGACTCTAAGTTTGGTCCCCGGAAAGTGAGAGGGGGGGGGTGGGGGGGGAGGGGGAAGGGGGGGGGAAATGGGGGGGGTGAGAGAGGAGAAGGAGGGGAGGGGGGGGGGGGGAGGGGAAGTGGGGGGAAGGGGGGGGGGGGGAGAGGGAAGGTGGGGGGAAAAGGGGGGAGGGGGGGTGGGGGGGGGGGGGGGGGGGGGGGGAAAGGGGGAGGGGGGGGGGGGAAAAAAAAAAAAGGGGTGGGGGGGGGGGGGGAGGGGGGGAAAGGGGGGGGGGAGGGGGGGAGGGGAGGGGGGCGAGGGGGAGGGGGAGGAGGGGGGTGGGGGGGGGGGGGGGAAAGGGGGGGGAGGGGAAGAGAGGAGAGTGGGGAGGGCGAGGAGGGGGGGGGGAGCCCAAGTGATAGTGTGGTCAAAGCCCGATGCTTGGTATACCATAATACGTTTATCAAGTCCCCCCAGTCTATTAAGAATATTGCCTGCGGGATCATGTCCTGCGGGCGTGATCAATGCTAGACTTCCTGTTCCTTTGTTGTTGCTATTTACTTCTGAAGTTGTCTATTTCAGTCGTGATGCATCCTTATCAAGTTGTGACGTTCCGCTGACGTGAGTGTTGCTGTCCTTTTATCCTCGGTTGATGTGACGGGTTTGACAGCTTTTTACTATTTCCCAGGATGTTTTTGCTTGCCTTGAATGTGTAAGGTGGAATACACGTGGCGACATCAACTGTTGGTTGGAGTAACTACACAAGAGTATAAATACCCCCCCCCCTCATTTTTTATTGTTTTATTCTTCACAAACTCCTCCTTTCCCGCCATTGTTTAATTTTCTACAAGCTTTTATTCATTAAACTCCCCCGTGCGTTGTTTTCTCACTTCAAGTTTTTTTCGAGGAATCAGGTTAGCATCTTTCTTCGCTCGTCTCTTCAAAATGACCGACTTTGCTGCTAAGCATTCCATTATGACTCCAGAAATAGTAGAAAACTTTTGTAATGACTACTACATTCCCGATGAAGTTCATCCCGTGGCCCCGGGGCGGGATAACACTATCACTCAATTCTCTGAGGGTAAAGTGGGTGTAAATTACCAGTTTTTGATAATTGTGGGTTATGAGGATTCCTTTATACAGAAAATTTTGATAGGCTGTTTCTTCGATATTTCCGGGGGCATACATATTCTCAACTTTCCCCTTTCTGGTGTGCCCGCGTATCTCATTTTGAGTTTTGACGTCGCGGTAGCTTGATCTTGCGCCATCGGTAACTGTCTTTCGTGCGTTATATACCCGTACATATAGTGACGGGTTATTTTCCTTTGCAAAATGTTCCCCATCATCTCCTTCTTGCTTCCCAAAACCCCCGGACTCTATTAAAAATTGGTCCGATCATTTTTTTTTTGGTGGATGCTAAAGTGTTTCCTATCCCCGTCTTCTTGTATGTGGGGGGTGCGTTGGAGAAAGATCTGGCCCCCCATCTTACCGCTCGCCAAGAGCAAACTGTTAGGCTCCTGGAGAACAACAAGGCTCCTTTCCGCCGTTATCCGGAATGCTTTTTGTGCCTGTGGGGTCTTGAGCCCATATTATCCGATTGATGAAAATACTTTATTCGGCCTTGAGAGGCTTGACGGAACGGGTGGGTGTTGCTTCCTTCAGTGGAAAAAGTTTTTTTTATGATTTATGAGGTCTAATCCTTTGGTGTTTGTTTTGTAGACATGGGTTTGCTTGACTTTATCAAGACTGTCGACCCCCGGAAGGTCCAAGCGGTGGAAGTTCAGAAAAAAGGATGATCAAGTGAAGCTATTGGAGAGTACAGTCATGCTTCATTGCCCTTGTTACTCCCAGTTACTGGTTGCATTATCTCTGCTGCTGCTCCTGAGGTGTCTGCTCCTGAGGTGCCTGCTCCGGCTGAGGTGGAGCCCGAGAATGTTGTTCCGGAGGACACCTATTTAGATTTGACGGGGCCGGACGAGGTTGTCGCGACGCAGCCAGGGAAGTCCAAGAGGAAGAGGTTGGGGAAGCAGAGTGATACCCTTCCTGCTAAGCAGCTGAGGAAGGATCACCCCAGCTTTGCTACTGGTACTGGTGGGAAGACCCTTGCCGGGCTGAGGCAACTGATGCCGACAAGTTCGAGGCCTTCTTTTCAGGCTGATATCCAGGCCCATGTTGTTCAGAGGTATTTAAATGTTTTATCCTTTTTTTATTATGTGCTTTCCTTAACGTATATATATAAAATTAATATAATATATAAAACAAAAAATAAATATATATATATATATATATATATATATATATATATATATATATATATATTTGGCAGTGCCCGGATCACGGATGTCCCGGTGTATACTGCTGCTGCTACTGTAACTTCCGCCCGGGAGAATGTGGGCATTACACCTACATCGGATGTAGCCGGGTCTTCTCAGCTCGAGACATCGGAAGGGTCGGATGACTCCTTTTATGAGTTGCCTGCCCTGAATTCTGCTGAGGCAAAACGTTGGTATGTTCCTCGATGGAACATTACCAACGACTCGCTGTTGGATGACGGTTTTTCCTGCCGCACATTGGTTGACCGCGTTGCCCCCTGGCTTTTTCTCTACCCTCCGCAGTATGGATTATGAACAATTGTATACGGAGTTCAACGTGGGGGCGGCCGCGACGACTTTTCCTTGAGTCTGAGGTCAGATCCGCGCCGAGCATGAGTTGTAACTTAAAGAAAGCTCAAGGGAGGTATGATGCTCGTGTAGGTTTTTGCTTGAGGAGAAAGACTTAAGAATTCCCTTATACTGAAATCTTTATTGGGCGAGGAGGTGGGAGATGGCGAAGAAGGGCGGAGACCGCGTAGGTTGTCTGTTCGTGATCAGGTGTCGTCTTGACCGCAGGAGGTGTCACGCTGAAAATTACTATTGTCACGAAGGATTCTGACATTCTCCTTACTTGATTCTCGCGCCACTCATCTCAAGTCATGCGCTTGATGATTCCCAGGCCGCCTGTGCTGAAGCCGGGGGCTTGATTACCTCCTTGACTTCTGAGAGGGATAGGCTTTCCTCTGAGGTATATCTTTTATTTCAGCATGTTGTGTTTTTTTTCTTTCGTTTGACCTTTTGTAACTCCCTATTTTCGCAGGTTTCTACCCTGCATGCCGCCTTTCAGGATTTTAAAGAGAAGGCGGAAGCTCAGCAGGAAGAGCAGGCCCAGGTGCTTTATAACCGTGTAGCCGAGCTTAAGGCACATGTGATGGATATCTCCGGTCGTTTGGAGGGGGAACTTTATCCCGCCTACCTGACCACCTTGGCTGGAAGGAGATGGTTTTTGACGCACGGGATTCAAACACGCTGTGCTAAAATGTTTTAAATCTCCTGAGTATCAAGGCATTCTGGGTCACGCCTTGGGGCGCGCCATGGATTTCGGTATGCAGGAGGGCTTGGAGGCTGGGCATGAGCATGGGGTTGCCGGAACCCCGCTTTCTGCGGTCGAGGCTTATAACCCGGAGGTTGCCAAGACCAGCTATTTTGATGCAGTAAGGGCTCTTGAGGACGTGGACTTCCCTCTGATAAATTTGTTGAAGTCCAAAAAAGACGCCGGGATGGATGAGTCCAGAATGCTTTATCCTGGACGGACCCTTGCTGACCTACCCGGAAGCTGCTACCTGCAACCGTGTCTGAGCGCTTTTCGTGCCCCATCCATATTCTATGAACAAGGCCATCTGTTGGGGGAGACTTCTTTGTCCTTCGCTTTGCTGAATGTTCATTCTCGTGCTGAAGGAGCGAAGAAGCACGCTGCAGCCCTTCGCCAACTTATGATGGAGATAGTTTCTAACCCCCTGTCTTCTCAGACTTGGGTGGGTGAAACTAGTACGGACGAGGCTCTAGGGAGCGTAGTTGCTATCCCTAAGTTTAAAGCATGTCGCTTTTAGATTGTATCATGACCGCATGTGGTCTGTTGTACAATTTTTATGTAGAACTTATTATGATGTTTTGTATACCGCGGCCGTGTGTGGCTATTTCTGCGGCTTCTTTTGTAATATGAATGCTAGTTTAACATGTTCGATAAGTAATTTTTCTATCTTTATTTATGTAATGGTGTACGTCGTTAATAGACAGTTCTTTGAATATTTGTGGTTTATCTCCCCGGCCCTGTTTGCACACCTCTTACGCACTGCTGAGCTAATATTCGAAGTTTCTCCACCTTTATTATATGGGAAATATATTTGCGTAGTGAGGCCCCTGCGTGCGCTCTGTAACAATCAATATAACTTTGGCAAAGTAAAAAGAAAAACCAATGTAGGATTTAAAAACACGTGAGGGTAAGCTAATCCCCACTTTCATTTAAAAATTTAATACAATACACGAAAAAGAAAAATTGATAATTGCCCACCGGAGCATCATCTGTGCCAGGCGGTTCCCATACTTTCGATATATCCACTTTTTAAGAATTACCAATGTTCCAAGTCCGTTGGAGAATCATACCTTTATAATCTGTAAGATATGTATGCTCTTTTCCAAATCGTTCTGCAACTTCGTACGCCATCCCATTTGGTCCAAGTTTGCCTCCATCTTGGCGTGACTGCGCCATTGCAGCGGTAAACCATGTCGCCTGGCTTGAAACTTGTGCCGCGGACCCTGGAGTTGTAATACTTTTCCATTTTAGCTTTGCTTTTTGCTTCTTGAATTGCTGCTTGTTCTCGTTTTTCCTCTATGAAGTCCAGGTTTACTTCCAAGGCTTCATCGTTCTTTGTCGAGTCTACTTCCATGGTCCGGAGCGTTGGCATGCCTATTTCTGCTGGGATGACAGCTTTCGTGCCGTAATGTTTGTGTCAAATGGTGGTTTCCCATTACTTGATTTGATCATGTGCTGGGACCATAGACGTGTGAAGTTTATCTCCTATCCTGTCTTTGCTTTTTTCATCCAATCTAGCTTTTATTCCCTCCCCCAAACTTCTGTTTGCTCTTTCAACCAAGCCGTTTATTTGTGGGTGCTTCACGAAAGCAAAGCATTGACGGATACATAGTTTTTCACACCAGTCTTTGAATGGGTTATCGCGGAACTGTTTTCCATCGTCTAATATAATTTCCCCTGGTAGACCAAATCTGCAGACAATGTTGTCCCACATAAACTTTTTAACTTAATTTCCTGTGATATTCGCGACAGGCTTGGCCTCAATCCATTTGGTGAAGTAATCAATGGCAACAATTAAAAACTTGACTTTGCCTGGGCCTTCCGGGAAAGGTCCGGCTATGTCGATCCCCCATTTGTAAAATGGCCACGGAGACGTGATAGGAGTTAAATTTTGTTGCGGGTTTCTTGGGACGGGACGATGAACTTGACAATCATTGCATTCCCTTATTAACTTCCGTGCGTCCATATGCATTGTTGGCCAGTAGTATCCTGTTCGGATAGCTTTGGCAACCACGGATCTAGGACCGGAATGCATGATGCACGACCCTTCATGTATTTCTCTAAGGACGTAGTTTGCTTGGAGCGGTCCGACACAACGAAGCCATGGTCCTAAGAAAGATTTTTTATACAAAGTTCCGTTAATCATGGTGTACCTGGCTGCCTTGCGACGTATCGCCCTGGCTTTCTTTTTATCTTCCGGAAGTATTTCCTTTGCAAGGTACTCGCATATAGGTGTCATCCATGTGTTGCCTTCCTCCTCTACTACGGCGAGGATTTCCTTTTCGTTTATGGATTTCTCCTTTAGTTCTTCCACAAGTACCTGTTTGCTGAGATGTGCGAAGCTTGTGGATGCAATCTTGCTTAGGGCATCTGCTTTCTTGTTTTCGCTCCGTGGTACTTGCTTGATGGAAAATTCCCTGAAACTTCTTGTGAGCGTTTTTACTTTGTTCAAGTATTGGATCATGCCTGATTCTTTAGCGACGTAGGAGCCATTAACTTGATTGGCTACAAGTCTTGAGTCTACATGTGCTTGCAGGTTCTTTACGCCCATTTGTTCTGCGATCCGGAGACCGGCTATTAACGCTTCATACTCAGCTTCATTGTTTGTGGCCTCAAACGTAAACCTCATGGCATATGTGAACTCAACCCCTTCTGGGTTGGTTAGTATTAATCCGGCTCTGGAACCATCTAACAGGACGATCCGTCCGTGAATAAAGTCCATGGCTCCGGTAGTTCTTCTGGTTCTGTCATGAGCTCGTCCGGAGACTCTTCCTCTGGTCGTTCCACAATAAAATCTGCTAATATTTGCCCTTTGATTGCAGTCCTTGGCCTATATTGGATATCATATCCTTCTAGTTCAAACTTCCATTTTAGCATCCTCCCGGAGATTTCTGAACTCGACAGCAGTTGCTTTATTGGTTGGTCCGTTATTACGACAATTGTGTGTGCTTGGAAATATCTTTTCAGCCGTTTGCTTGCGCTGAGCAAGGCTAACACCAGCTTTTCCATGGGAGTATAGTTGATCTCTGGCCCTCGTAGAGCACGGCTTACAAAGTATACTGGTACTTGTTTGCCTTCCCTGTCCGTCATTAAGACTGCACTGATTGCTTCTTTGGCTGCGGCCAAGTATACGATTAGCTCCTCCTTTTCCTTAGGTGCGGTTAGCATTGGGAGTTCTGCGATGAGCTTCTTCATTTGTTTGAAGGCTGCTTCGGCCTCCTGAGTCCATTGGAAGTCACTCTTTTTTGTGCACTTTTTCAAGGTTTTGAAGAAAGGCAGTGATTTTTCGGCTGACTTTGACAAGAACCTGTTTAAACTTGCTAGTTTCCCATTCAGCTTTTGTACGTCCTTGAGGCATCTCGGAGATGGCAAGCTAAGGACCGCGTCGGCTTTTTCCGGACATACTTTGAGTCCGTCAGTATTCACTTTATAGCCCAAGAACATCCCCTCTTGCATTCCGAAGGAGCATTTTTTTGGATTCAGCTTCATGTTTATTTGCCGGAGAGTTTTGAATGTTTCTGTTATGTCGCGGATAATTTCTTCTTCCGTACGGCTTTTTATGACCAAGTCGTCGACATATACCTCCAGGTTGCGCCCGATCTGTCTTTGGAATGCCTTATCAACTAAACGCTGATAGGTCGCTCCGGCGTTTTTTAAGCCAAACGGCATCTTTGAATAACAAAATATCCCTTGACTTGTGGTAAATGCCGTTTTCTCTTCGTCTTCTTTTGCCATTTTAATTTGGTGGTATCCTTTATATGCGTCCAGGAAGCATTTGAAAGGATATCCACAGAGGGACTCTATTTTCCAATCTATTTCTGGCAATGGGTAGCAATCCTTGGGACATGCATTGTTTAGATCTTTGAAATCTACATACATTCACCAGGTTCCGTCATGCTTCTTGACCATTACCGGGTTGGATAGCCAACTGTGGTAGTGAACTTCCTTCATGATCCCAGCATCCACCAGTTTTTCCACTTCTTCTTGGATTGCTTTGTTTCTTTCCGGTGTTTGCCCTCTTTTCTTTTGTCTGACAGGTCAGCATCCCTCCCGGATATTCAAGCAATGTTCCGCAATGCTTCGTGGGACACCCGTCATATCCGCTGGTTTCCAGGCAAAGACGTCTAAGTTTTGTCCAAGTAGAGTGCATAGTTCCTTACGTCCTTTTTCTGTTAGGGTAGACCCTATGGCTATTGTTTGCTCAGGGTATTCCGGATGAATGGCCACTCTTATCTTTTCTTCTAATATTTTGCCAGCTTCTGGGGGCCGTGTGCTAGGTCCGGAGATCATTGCACACTCCATTCGGATGATCCTGTTGCTTCGTAATGTTACAGTTCCTCCTTCAACTGGGAATTTTAGCATTCCATGTGCCATAGATGGTATGGCACGAATTTTCCTTATACCCGGCCTGCCTATTATTCCATTGTGTTGGGATGGTGACCTAACAACCATGAAGTTCATCCATGCGTAAGTGAAATGCCCTTGGTCACCTATTTTCACTAGCAAGGATATCTGGCCCAACGGGCAAATGGTTTCCCCACTGAATTCAGTTAGGTATGTGGTAGGTGAGATCATTTGGCTTCTTATTTCAGGCCGAAGCCTGACGAAACAGTGTTCGTATAAGATCGCTGCGGATGCTCCTTCGTCCACATACATTCGGTGCACGAAGTGCCCTCATATCTCAACCTCAATGATCATTGGCCTTTCCGTTCCGTCCTCGTCTCCCAGAGTTGGGAAAGATATTGTTGTCTCCGGAGAGAAACTTTGGGTAACCTTTTGCTTGGCTACTTTTTCCCATGGTTGGATCATCAGGATGGCTAGTGGTCTTTCCTTCCCGGTCGTATCCCCCTTCTTGGGTGCTTTTGGCCTGTCATTATGTTTTAGTTCTTTGATGAATTGTGTCAATTTACCTGCTTTGATCATTTCATCTATCTGCTTTCTCAGCTGCATGCATTCATCCGTACTGTAGCCCGTATCCGCATGGAATTCACAGTATTTGCTTTGATCCCTTTTATCCGCAGGGGTTACCATTGATGGTGGAGCCCTGAATTTTCCTTTTTCTAAAGCGAAAATTTCTTTCGGGGACTTCGTAAGGAGTGAGAACCTGTCTGGCTTCCGTTCCGGCCTGTGCTTGTTTTTGAAACCTTTTTGAAATTCGGCTTGTTTCCCCTTCAGGTTGCTTCCATGACGCGGGTGCTTTCTTCTGACCATGACTGAATGCTTCCCCTTGTAAAAAAGACGTAGTTACCCTGTACATTTCGTCCATTGACCTTGGGATTTTTGCGTATAAACTCTTAATCAACTCTGGGTGGGTTATCCCATGCAAGAATCCAGAGATCTTCATGCATTCCGGCGCTCCTTTCACGTCCAGGACTTCTTCTTTGTATCTCTTCATAAAATCCACCGTGGACTCTCCGTCCCTTTGCTTGATGTGATGTATCTCCACTGGATCCTTAATGTGCTTTGTTTGCTGGTGATAATTTTCCCTAAATGCTGCCCTTGGATCTTCATAGCTGTCAATGGATTCTTTTTGGAGTTTGTCGAACCAAACTTTAGCATTCCCAGTTAGCGTCGAGTTGAACATGTGGCACCATGTCGGCATTGCCCGTATCTCTGTCTTTGCAGCGGACTGAAATAGCTTTATATGGTCTTCCGGATCCCCACTTCCATCGTAAGTTTTGACATGGCTAGGCATCCTTGTCCTTGGGAAGTCAAAATGTCGGATCCGAGTTGTGAAAGGGTTTCTTTCTTCACACGTCCAAGGCTGGGAGAGATCATCTTCGTAGGTGTCTGACATGTGCCTTTATGATTTGGACTTTCAGTGACCCCCTTCACTGTCTTCACTCTCTGAATATCCGCTGGTTCTTCGGGACGATGTGCCCTCGTGATGATATTTTCTTGCCGGTGCCTCAGTTCCCTTCGCTTGGGAACTCTGGTGGTGACTATCAGAGCGTGTATACGCACTTGGTTCTTTTCTTCCCAGTCTAGTGAACACACCTCCTTTCTTCCGTGGCCGGAGCCCAGGTGAAGGAGACCGGTTTTGCTTGAGTCTTCTGAAGATGCTGGCAACTGGTGACGGGCTTCGGGAGTGCTTGCGCCTATGCCTTCTTCCGGGCTCTGTCCGGGCAGTTGACGTTTTTGATTCGGAGTAACGTGACTCTTCATGGTTTCTTGGATTTCTTCCAGATTCATCGCCGTAAAGTAGGCGTGCTTTTACCGCTTTGAGCTTATCTTGCTGCCCCTTCTCTTTTTGCATTTTTTCGGCAATAAGCGGTAAAAGTTGCTGGTAGTTCTTGTCGCACAATTCTCTTAGAGCTTCGTTGGACGCAGGTTCCTCGAGATTTTGTGGACCGCTTTTTCCCCCAGTGTTCCGCACAACGGATGTGGGAATTGTTGAGGTTTGTTGTTCATGAGTGCTCATGGTGAGTTTTTTTTAGAAAACGTGGTTGCGTTCAGGTCCCACGGATGGCGCCACTTGTTAATACAAAATATGTATCGGGTATAGACCTGGACTCAAATCCTTTGTTGGACTGGGCTTCCAGATGATTTGAACGTTGGGTTTTGTATTAGAACAAGAGAAGTGACGATTTCCTGCACAGTCAGACAAAAACCGTTAGCCTTACCGTGGGGCGGACCCCACGGTTGGACTCCGGCGTGAAAGTAAGTAAACATGTAGAGAGAGAAAGTATGAGACTATAGGGTGAGAAAATCGTACTGTTTATTATGTACTAGGTCTCTATTTATAGGGGTTTGGTACTAGGGTTTCCTAGTATTTCGTAGTGGCCAGAGTGGGTCCCTTGTCGGGCAAGGTCCCGTAATAACCGTGTATACGAACGCGTGTACTTTCCGTGGACGGAAGTATCCTATAGTTAGGTCCGCGTCCGTTTTGCTATGTCCGGGCCGTGATCAATGCGGGATTGGGTTTGCTTTCGGCCCATGACTGCTAAGTTGGGCCCAAGAGCCCAAGTGATAGTGTGGTCCAAGCCCGGAGGCTTGGTATACCTATTATACGTTATCAAAATTAAAGGTAAAATGATTCATATTTGAAATAAGAGAGGAAAGGCCCAACACTAAACATACTAATATGGCTTTAATTAAAGGTATTGGACATGAAAAACTTGGTTCAAGTAATGTTTAGTAAAACTTTGTAACCATATGTACTTACAAAACTAATCATGCACCTTATGGAGGCTTACTTAAATGACCCCATTGAGTGCAACAATAGTTTATACATTATGCCTTGCAACAACATAGTTGACACCTTAGAATGAATATTAGAAAATGTTGTGAAAATTTTGAATCTATAAATTACTGAACGAGGAGGGTATAGAGCACTTGAATGGGAAGACTAGAAAATAAATCATATCATGTACCATTTGATTAGAAACTCTTTTATATTAGTTTTTGTATGGCGTATTGACCATTTAATCTTAAAACACTCTCCAACATGTATGTGAATATAATATCTAGACATTTATTTTTCTTGTCATAAAAGAATTATTACATTAACAACTGATGAGTCAAAAAAATTGGAGGAATGTTTCAAATTGAAATTTATATCAAGATACTATATAAGGTTAAAACTTATAAGAGTACTAAAAATAACAATAAATAAGCTAAAATCATTAAGTTATAACTTATAGAATTATTTCAGGTTCAATACTTCTAGTGACTTGGCTTACATTCTCACTTACATAGTTTTTTTCCTCTTAGGCATCTCATCAAACACTTGTGAAGAATTTTATCAAATACATCGTTATAAGACATGATAACTAAAATTAAGCATTACCAAGATGAATAATCATATTAACAAAACCACAATTAACAAACTAAGTAAAGAATAACAAATGAACAAAATCCAAATCAACAAACCATAAAAGAAGCTGGTCCTATTCTTCACCATCATCGTCGACTACTTCCTCGTGTTTTTTGTCCTTGTTTTTCAAAATGAGATTGTATCAATGATGAAATTTTAATGACGTTTAAGAAATACTAAAGTGGAATTATCAGAAAATAAATAACCTTAAAACTCAAAATTGAAAAAGTTACCTGGTGCCAAATATAGAAAAAACCAATCTAATGCAAGAAATCACTTAAAATGACAAAGTATACATCAATGGCAACAAAACTAATAGGAACTCATAGCAAAGAACATAATTCGTTAAAGGATTTGTTATTGGATTGATGAGTGAAAAGATTACAATGATTTAGAGAGAATTACAGAGAGAAAATGATTACAAAAGTGATTGATAAAACTGAATGAAATGAGGAAATGAACTATATAAAGGAGATGACAGAGTAGTTGTTGTAACAGACTTTGGGCGCCAAAGTCTAAATGATTTTCTAAAAGTTGCACTTTAGTCCTTGAACTTCCAGAAGTTGACAATTATTGAATTAATACTTTTGTCTTGTATCAATCCCTTCCCCTTAAAATAATCCTTTACCTCAAGGATTCTCTTTAAAATCAGGAAATCTTTAAACTAAATCACTGTAGAGCTCTCAGGTAGCATCTTCATTGGTATGGTGGGACCATTTGACTAGGACATAAACTGCTACCTTGTTGTTGACTTTCTTCATCCTCCTGTCTAATATGGCAAGTGACTTAGCAGTCAGCAGACCATTAGGACCACAATGAGGCATCATTCCCATCTTGTTAGTACTTCCCTTGCATAGCTTGTGTTGCGAGACATGAAAAACAAGATGCACTTGGCTAGTGTCAGGCAAATCTAGCTTATAGGCCACTGTACCAACTTTTTCAATTATCAAAAAAGGACCATAGTACTTTGAAGACAACTTGTTCAGTTGTCCTTGTCTAATTGTCACCTGTTTGTGAGGCTGGAGCTGAAGATACACCCACATTCCCACATCAAACACCCTATCTGTGCTTGTCTGCCAAATTCTTCATTCTATCTTGGGCCCTAACCAAGTGGAACTTGATCATGCTGAGACTGAGAGCGTGTTCTCTAGCATGCAAAGTTATGTCAACTATTTCCTCTACACTTTCACTAGCCATATAGGGAACATGTACTGGTGGTTTTTGACCATACACAGCTTCAAAAGGAGTTGTTTGGATTGAAGTATGGAAATTTGTATTATACCAGAACTCTGCCAAAGATAGCCATTGGACCCACTCCTTTGGTTTCTGACTTATCACACACCTGAGGTAACATTCAAGACATCTGTTTACCACCTCAGTCTGTCTATCAGTTTGTGGGTGGTAGGTAGTAGATAACTTTAACTGTACTTTCAGGACTTTGAACAATGGCTGCCAAAAGTGACTCAAAAACACCTTATCTCTGTCACTAATGATGGACTCAGGTAACCCATGTAACTTGTACACATTGTCTAAGAACACTTGTGCAATAGTGCTTGTAGTAAAAGGGTGTTGTAGGGCAATGAAATGTGCATACTTACTCAATATGTCCACCACAACCATGATAATTGTCTTGTTGTGAGAAGAGGATAAGCCTTCAATGAAATCCATAGAAATAGAACTTTATATCTTATCTAGAATAGGTAATGGTTGCAAGTATCTAGGATAAGCAGCCATATCTGGTTTTTGCCTTTGACAAGTGTCACACTCCCTTATAAACTGTTTGACCATTTTGCGCATACCCTTCCAATAGAACAGACTTTTATGCCTATGCACATTGACTGTAGTACTAGAGTATCCACCAGTGGCATCAGAATGGTAATGATTGATGATGTTGTTTCTTAACTGAACAACATTGCCAACCACTATCTTATCCTTCCTCCTCAAAATACCATCCACCCAAGTGAACTTGTCCCCCACATAAGTCTTAGACTGTAATTGCTGTATAAGGCCTTGTAAAACTGAATCATTATTCTAGCTATCCTTCACTTGTTGTAGGAGATCACTAGCAACATAAGTCAAAATCAAGGAGTTAAGCTCTATTCCCCCTCAAACTCTAAAAAATGCATCAGCCACAATGTTTTCACTTCCTTTCTTGTAACTGACTTCATAATCATACCCATGCAATTTAGGCAACCATTTGGTTTGATAGGGTGTTGTCAATCTCTGACCCAACAGATATTTCAAGCTGAAATGGTCAGTTTTGATCTTAAAATTTATGTCTAATAGGTAACCTCTCCATTTGTCCAAAGGCATGAGCACAACCAAAAATTCTTTTTCATAAGTAGACAAAACTTGGTGTTTGGGAGAGAGGGTTTTGCTAAGGTAAGCTATAGGGTGACCATCTCGCTAAAGCACAGCCCTAATACCCTTCCCTGATGCATTAGTTTCCACTATAAAGGTCCTTTGGAAGTCTAGCAAATCTAGTATCGGTGCTTGCAACATAGCTTGTTTTAAGATGGCAAAAGATTTCTATGCTTCCTTATTCCAATGAAAGGCATTTTTCTTTAATAAAGCAGTTAATGGTTGACTAATCAAGGCATAATTTTTTATGAATCTTCTATAGTAACCAGTAAGACCAAGAAATCCTCTTAATTGCTTGATGGTTTGAGGAATGGGCCAATCCTGCATAGCTTTTGTCTTACTGCTATCAGTTGAAACACCTTTGTCAGAGATAATGTGACCCAAGTACTCTACACTATTTGTAACAAATGTACATTTGCTAAGTTTAGCAAACAAGGAATGTGTCTTCATTACAGCCAAAATTTGCTTCATATGATAGACATATTCCTGCAAACTCTTACTATACACCAATATGTCATCAAAGAATACCAAAACAAACTTCCTCATGAACCCTTTAAACACTGAATTCATAAGGGATTGGAAGGTAGAAGGAGCATTAGTGAGGCCAAAAGGCATTACTAAAAGCTCATAATATCCTTTATGGGTTCTAAAAGTTGTTTTATACACATCCTCATCCTTCATTTAGATTTGATGGTACCTTGACCTGAGATCAAGTTTAGAAAACACCTTGGCACCATTTAATTCATCTATAAGCTCTTCAATAACTAGTATAGGAAATTTGTCATTCACTGTTTGCTTGTTGAGTTGTTTGTAATCTACACACATCCTCCAAGAACCATCTTTCTTTTTTACCATTACAATAGGGGAAGAAAAAGGGCTTTGGCTGTTCCTTATTACCCATGAATCTAACAATTCTTTCACCATTAGCTCAACTGCATCTTTTTGGTTAGGAGGGTGCCTGTAAGGTCTGATACTAATTGGTGGAGTGTTTGGGATAAGGGGAATAGTATGGTTATGTGATCTCTTAGGAGGTAAACCTATTGGAACTTCAAACACAGACTCATAATCCTTAAAGTCACAGGATAAACACAGACAGACATTGCTAACAGTTCTGCTACCTTTTTTCCATTCCTCCCTTTTGTTTTACTTGCATCCAATGGACAGTAGTTTGTTGAGTACCCCTTAGAATCACTTTCTTATTCTGATAAGTAAATTCCATTACCAAAGTTTTAGAATTCCATTGTATGCTTCCCAGTGTTGCTAGCCATTGAATTCTAAGAACCATGTCACAACCTCCCAAGGGAAAGATCATAACATCAGCAGTGTAGGTTACCCCTTGTAAACCCCAAGTAAACCCTTTACACTCATAGAGACTAGTCATAACATTTCCATTAGCCACATATACATCCAAGGGACAAATTTTCCTAAGCCTGCACCCCAATTTCTTAGCAATTTGCAGGTCTAGAAAATTGTGTGTACTTCGTAAATCAATCAGCACATGGACACCATTTTTACCCAAACATCCCTTAACTCTTAGGGTTCTGTAAGCATTCATTCCAGACAAAGCATTCAAGGAGATCAAAGGTTGTTCATCCACCAAACTATGGAAGGTATTGACTACCCCTTCTTCTAATAACAATAAATCACCATCTTCTTCCATATCTGTCCTTATGACTTCTAGTGTAAAAACTTGACCACTACACTTATGCCCAGGCATACACTTTTGATCACAATAGAAACATAAGTGCTTGGCCATCTTTGCCTCTAATTCTTGTTGATTTAACCTTTTAAAAGGTCTATTTAGGACAGTACTAGCTATTTGTGCAGGATGTATGTTTTTTCCCTAGTTACTCCTATTCTTGTTAACATTTTCACTGATAAAGCTAGTCTTAGGAGTAGAAAGTAAAGATGCATGCCTACTCTTTGATACAACTATAGTTTGCTCTTGCATTTTAGCCATACAATACACATGTGTCAATTTTGTTAGCTTAAACATCCTAACTGCCATACCTATCTCATCTTTCAAACCACCAATAAAGAGACTAATAGCATATGATTCAGTTAGTTTTACTTTATTCATTAAAGCTTCAAAAAGGTCTTTGTATACCTACACTAAAGTAGTTTTCCTAAGATTTTTTAGTTCCACCATTGGATCTTCAAACACTAAGTCAAACCTCAACTTAATTTCCCTCACATACTCCTCCTAAGTCACATTATCACCTAATCGCTTAACAAACTGCTTGTGCTAATTAAATGCCATATCAAACATGTGCATGGATACCAATCTGATCTTATGAGAATCATCTTCAATATGATCAATAGTGAAAAACTGGTTAATTCTATATAACCATCCTTGCACATCTTCCCCATAGAACTTAAGGAATTCGAGTTTAGTAAGTCTCCCATACTGATTTCCCCTATTATTGCTTCTATGACTTGTTCCTTCTCCATTCTTGATGCCATTGATTTCAGTTGTTGTAAATTGTTGGAATAGTAACAATCCTCCGATATTCTTATTGATTTGAACAAAAGAAGATTGAAAAGTAGCTATTCCAGCTTCAAGATTAGGTGTGGTATTTGATGGTGTTGTATTTTCAAGGAGGTTTGATCTTGTAGCCACCATTTTTGCAAGAAAACGATTATAACAGAATAACAGAACTGTAACAACTTTTGTAACAAACTTTTGAGCTTATTCCGGACGCCAGAATACGCTCTGATGCCAATTGATGCAATACACTCTGGAAATCACTTAAGAAATGACAAAGTATAGATGAATGGCAAAAAAACCAATAGGAACTCATAGCAAATAATAGAATTCATTAAAGGATTTGTTATTAGATTGATCAGTGGAAATATTACAATGATTTAGAGAGAATTACAGAGAGAAAATGATTACAAAAGTGATTGATAAAACTGAATGAAATGAGGAAATGAACCATATAAAGGAGATGACAGAGTAGTTGTTGTAATAGACTTTGGTCGCCAAAGTCTAACTGGTTTTCTAAAAGTTGTACTTTAGTCCCTGAACTTCCAAAAGTTGACAATTGTTGAATTAATACTTTTGTCTTGTATCACAATCGACGACATTAAAGGAGGTTGTGAAAGGGGAGAAGAATATCTTAACAACATTTGAGTTTTAAATGTGTATTGGTGAAAATAACCAGGCGTGTCACTGGTACATTGGAACTCTCAAAGAGAGACCAAGGCTTCTTGAAGAAGCTTTTATTTTTAAAATAGATTAGGCTTGGATTTTTTTAATAGGATAAAATTGCATTTAAACTAAACAAATCTTTTTATGTTAATGACATCATCATTAATAATTTTTAATTCCATTGACCAATAAAATAGTTCCACTTAGTCAAAGAATGACATAAGCAAAAACATTAATAGATAGCTCTAAATTCGACAACAATCAACCTATACAATCAGAGGAAATCATTGATTCAAAAATCCATGATTTTTGAAATTACCCTGTTCTTCTATTCTACAAAAATCAAAAATCAAAAACTTCATAAGATCCAGGTTATTTCAATTCAAATTATGTTATTTCAATATCTACCATCATATTTGTAACTATTACATTAAAAAAACTATCACGAATTTGAATGATTTTGTAAAAATCAAAATCTAAATGAAGCCTTATTCTTAAGTTTAACATGGTTGATTGTTTTTTTTAGGTACATGAATCTATTAATTAGCGTGAAGAAGATGGTAATCACGAAACTAATAAACTTTGATTATCAATTTTTGTTGATTCAAGGTAAAAACTCTAATTTTGACACTATTGAATCGATATCTAAAATGAAATAATTGTGGACCACATAATATGTTTAGGTTTAGAATTTACAAGATGAAATGATGGACATGACGGATATCAACAATGAAATTCAAGAGTCTCTTGGAAGAAGCTATAGTGTGTTGTATGACATCGATGAAGATGAACTCTTGGGTGGTGAGCACACATTTCACTATCATATTAGGAGTTTTGAGCACACCAACTGTTTGATGAAAGTCCTGAATGGATATTTTTTGGAAACACGTTGTTGTTTTTTATAGTAGTTTTGTGTGTGATGAAATTGTATGATGTTTATTTGTTAAAAGTCCTAACTGGTAACCTGTTAAGTGTTTTTTAGGATTTATTTTTTGGAATAAATAGACCTAAAATTGTTTTGTATCCTTATTTTTTCATTTTGCGCAATGTGGTATGTAGGAACGTTTCAGTCTCTGTCAACATCGTTGAATTGTGGATTTGCGTCAGTAATAGAAGAAAGAATCAACTACAACTATGTTGCTGTCTTGATTATGGATGTATCGTCACATATAGAGCAAAATGATAAAGTTATTGATATCGACAACAAAGGTACATATGTTTTTTTTATTATGTAGACTATACGATACCAATTATAATGTTTGTTTCTTGATTATGGCATAGGGAAAGAGAACTTCAAGAGACCGTGGAGATCCTAATGATCCATATGTACGGTTGATATGTGAAAACAAGTGAGCTACTACATACGAATGTAAATACCGATGACCAGGATGAAGATATGGATGAGCAGCACTAGAAGTAAAGGGTATATTTTCTCAATGCTTATAAATAAATTAAATTATATGGAATGACTTTTGATGGATGCCAACCCTTTTTTTAGCTTAGGAATATGATCATTAAATGGCATATTAACTTGACTAGCTACTTTTATATTGAATTATGTACTACTAATATAAGGGCTGATGCAGGCATTAGATAAGCTGCACTTAAGGATTTGTGTAGTGCTTATTACTCATATCTTTTACCTCTAAAAACGAGCTTAAATGACCTCTCTCTCTCCTAGACCCAAAAAATAGCGCCAAATATAGTTGTTTCCTCGCCCACATTTGTATGCCCGACTTCAAAAAGACAGAAAACCAAGCCAAAATGACAAAACTGAGCATGGAATGGAAAAGACTGTGCAAAATCAAGGCCAAAGTCCAAAAATGCCAAAGTCAGAGTCAATACTGAAGAATCAGCAGTCAAACCGGAGCCGGAACTGAAGAATACTATTGAATGCAATCTTTACCCATCTGATGGGCCGGGAAAGCCCAATAGTATATTTATGAAGACTGTGAAGACCAAATGGGCCCTCAATCAATTACAACAGCCCATTTGTGTGCAATTGACAAAGACTGTGAAGACTTTGAAGGCCCAATCCTAGCCCAGTTACAGCCAATCTCAGCCATTGTACACACAAAACCCACTCCATAACCTTATTGGGCTTAAAAAAGCCCAATAACCAAGCCTAAACCTTATTGGGCCCAGACACACTCAATTGGGCCCAATACAAGCCCACACAACTTATTGGGCCCAAACCCAAACCCAATGGGCCCAATACAAACCCAAGCCCAACAAAAGCCCAAGAATCATTTTTATAAACTTTAGGGGCTAAATTGCAAAATTTTGAAAGTTGTTTTAAAAAGAAAATTGGTTTAATAAAACACAAGGGCTGAAAATGCAATTAACCAAAACCTCTTTTATCCCTTTTAGTTAATAAACAGCAGGGACCTAATTTGCCATTTTCCAAAACCTTTTTTAAACTTTTAGTTATAAACCACAAGGACTTAAGCTGCCACTTTCTAAACTATCTTATAACTAAAAAACCCGGCCAAAATGAAATAGAAAAAGAGAGAAAGAGGAGGGACTGAAGTTGCATCATCTTCAAACCTTTCTTTTAAACCCTGCAACCAACCCGTCCTTACCCAGCCTTCGCGCCAAAACCAAACCACCCCTTTCCCCACGTTTTCTTGCAATACCACTCTCCCACATACCTTTCCAGCTCACCCTCACCTTTCCCCACACTCACAGCTCACCTATACCCCTTCCCACTTGCAAAACACTCAACCCCGAAAACCACATCAATGGTGAGATGGTGTACAGGGTAAACCAAGGGCTAGGATTGCTTTGGATTACTTCTGACACTTACAAGAAGCCAAACACTACAACCAAGAGAAGCTTTGAGCATGCTATAAAAGCAAGAGAAGCCCAAGCCGAGCCCACACACCATGTTTTAGTTTAAAATTTAATTTTAAGTCTTTCTTTTAGGCATTATTGTACCTCAGCTCTATAATTTAAAAGTTATGTTGTAATTCGTTTTATTTTAATGAAAGTTTAAAAGTTTTTTTTACTTTGAAAAATTGCTATTACCACTGTCGCATTTTCAAGTTTTATATAAGCTCTAATTCTGTCTATTTCATATCAAAATGTGTTAAAGTTGTTAAAACCTTACTAGTGATCACCTTTTCTCAGCCTTCCCTTCATTAAAATTCATTTAAAAACGTTTTTTATAAATTAAAGGGGGTGTTTGGTTTAGTATGAAAATGGGGCATTTTGGGTTTTGCATGGGTCAAGCTCACTCAGCCAACTTTGGCTGAGTGTGCAGGCTTAATCAAGCCACTTAAACCCCCATTTTTAGTTTTAAAATCAATTTTTAAGTATTTTCTATTTTCTGTCAAATTTTCTTTAAGCTAATTTGAGCTTAAGTGCTCAAGCTGCATAAGCAGCTTAAGCACATTGAGTTTGTGCTCTTTGGTGTTGTTTCTAGCCAAATAAACTACCCCCTTTGTGCTGTCCTTTTAATTTGACCAAGTAACAAGTGTGTATGTATGCATGTGTGTTTGTGAAAGTACCCATTTTCTAGCCACATTATCAGCAGCTTTAACCAAGCCTTAAGCTCTCATATTTTGCATATAAGCTCAATTATGCCCCTTTTCAATCTGTCTTGGGTTGATGTTGGGAAATAAGCCCTTGTGAGCTTATTGGGATAAGCCAAAAAGGCCCTTTAAGCCACTGCATAACCTCCCCTGGTGCTGAGCACCAGGGTTAAGCCCAATTTTTCTAGCTTATTTTAAACATAGCCTTAGGACCTTAGTGATTTTTAATGTAGCTTATAGGTGTCCCTCTTAGGTTTAGCAGCTTAAATTAATTAGAATGCTTATTTAGTTAGCTTAATATTAGCTTAAAAGTCCTCTTTTTCTGTCTTTTATATAAAACTGTTACATAGCTTGTTTCTGTTTTAGCTTATTTTAGGGCTTATTCTTAGTGACCTTAGCTTATTTAGGACACCCTTAGCCTAGTGACTTATCCCCCTAGCTTTCTAGCTTATTTTGTAGCTTAAATCCCAAAAAGAAAAGCTAAATAAGCTGTTAAGCTTATTTAGCCACTGCAGTTTCAAAAAGCTAAGTTTCTAGCTTATTTAGTTCAATTCAGCTTAAGTGCTTATTACAAAAAATGTTCCTCTTAAGCCCCTGAATAAGTTTGCTTTTATAAGTTTTGTCTAATAAGCTGTTGGACCCACTTTGTAATCGGGGTCCACCTCAGGGACCATTTGTGTAATTTTCTCTTTTATAGTTAACATTGTTAGTCCCTGTGGTTAGTTAGCCTGTTACCCCGTTTGTCCTTGTTCCCTTTTCACTGTTAGTCCTTTAGTTATAACCACAGTTAGCCTTAGTTAGTTTTATTTAATTTAATTAATTAAATTAGGTTTAAATCTAATTAGTTTAATTACTTTTATTTAAATCAGTAAAATTTGGGCATTTTTATATTTTTAGA
>BQNB010019881.1:0-19462 GCA_026074375.1 Tanacetum coccineum | reverse complement strand
GCCTTTAAGATGATGACCGGGTTGCTATCTAAAATAATAGCAAGCCATATGACATGTTTTCTATTCGAACTTTATTTACAGCTTTGTGCCATTATTAAATGACATTTCTGAAGCCATAAATATTATTGATTCTAGAAAGCATGTCATGAAAATATAATTTTTGACTTTTTTCTGATTTTTTTAATTTTGTTTTTGTAAAATTTTATGAGAATTAGAAAATCTTTTTGTGTTTTTCTAATTTATAGTATATACATAGGATACAAGAAGATTTCTCTTCTTTTGAAGATAAAGCGCACTGAATCATACACTTTTCTTTTCTTTGAGGATCGAGGCCGAAAGTGTTGTCTGCAGATGCTATTATACTTGTTCATCATATGTAAATTCCTTGAACCCTTGGTTTCTGATATAGCACTTTTTTAGATAACAAACGCCGAGTCTTTCCTTTTTAGGATTGACAGATGTACCTGCACTTAAGTTAAGAGTACATGCACTAACATTAAGAGTTTGTTTGCATTCATATGGGTTAGTGATATCTTCATTTGAATCATTTAGGGGTTCATTGTCAACCTTGGTTGTGCTATCGGTGAACATCTTTCCAGTAGGTATCCAATTAAGACCAACAGTCTTGAAAATTCTACCCGTTGGTTTCCACCTAAGACAAGATCTAGGAGTGTTTGGTTTCTCATGCATAGCAGAAGACTTGTTGGGAGAGATCCTATATCCTTTAGAGATCCATTTTTTAGGTTTGATTACATTAGTTATCATTTCTACGGGTTTGATGTTGTTTCTAGTCTTAGGGGATTGAACCTTAATGCGAGAGTTCACCTCTTTTAGGAATTTCGTTAAACAGGCATCATGATTTGCATTAAAGACACATTTCTGACAAGTCGAACTAACAAAGTGTTTGGAGTCTGAAAAGGAACTAGAATTCTTAGAGTGATCTACTAGTGGCACACTATTTGACGTTACACCACAACTCTTAGATATAGGCAAACTCCGAGATGTTTGATTGTTGCTCCTAGGTTTTTGTTTGCTACCATTAGTAGTGTTTTGTAGACTAGTAGTATGTATCTCACTAGGTTTTGAATTCCTATTACTTTCTTGTATCTTTTTCCTAGCTTACTCTAGATAGTAAGTATGAGCAATATCATTTGAACCATACGATTCTTTTTTACTATTCCTAGATGAGCCAGGTGCAATCACGTGATGAGGTTTTGCAAACACATATTCTTGAACTTTAGGCAAATAATGAGGAGTGACTGGTTTTGACAAAACGTTATTCACATCAACTTGGGAGGCAAACCGTGGTTTTGAAAAGTTAGTTCGTTCAGATTTAAACGCATTCGGTTATCTAACAACTGACTGGTTTCTGAGTGGTTATAAAACCGATTTCCCCAAGATTGATGGTTTTGCAAACTTAATATCCACGCTATTTCCTTTTAACTTTCTTATTCATTTATCAATGTTGCATTGGCAAAAACCTTTTCCTGAATCTGAGCCTTTAAATCAGCGTTTTCAACAGTCTTACCATTTATTTGAGCAATCAGTGAGTTATTATGGTCTTTTGTCTGAACTCGTATCTTTTTGATAGAATCGTAAAGATCTTTGTAAGTCTGTTTCAAATGCTCATTTTCCTTATGCAACTTCTCATTCTCTGCAAGTAATTTAGCCACACTATGTTCTAATTCGATATTGATTGTTTCAAGTACCTCAATTTCCTTTTTAATCTTGGCTTTATTACTTGTTTCATTCAAAATTTGACCATGTTGCCCGTCTTTTAAAGCTTGATTTTGATATTTAAGTTCCATGTTAACACAATGTGCTTCCATTCTTGAAAAATCTTTTTGAAGTTGGGCAACGGTCTTTTTGAGAGAAATATTTTCAGACTCGAGAGATTGGTTTGAAAATTCAGTTGTCATGTTATCAAATGATGGATCAAGTAAAGGACATGAAACTTGACATTTTTCAGCATTCTGGTCAATCTCTCCTCCCCTATGACACATATTTGTTGAATCAGGAGTGGTATTTCTATCAACCTTTTCCAACAGATGTGTGTCATAAATGGGTTCAGATTGCACAGAATGTTGTTGTTCATTAGCAAGTACATTATGTTGAGCAGTCAATTGTACCTCAGCCATTGGCTCTTTGTCATTCACGGGTTTGATATCAACATCCTCAGCATGTGTATCATTCCCGGATCTGCTGCTTGTATCCTGCTTGTCTGACTTTGTCCCACTACATTCTGTAACAACTAAACTAGCATCTAATGCTTTACTCGAATCAACCTTTCCCTCTTTTGACTGCATCTGTCTTTCATTCACCCTGCTGTCATACTCTCGTTTATGCTGTGCTCTTTCATCAATGGACTTCTTAACAGATTCCATGTGTTGGATCAATGTATCACGGAATTGTCAAACCTTGGTTCGAGTGTATGCTAGAAAGAACTTGCGTATCATTAGACCATCATCATCATCGAAATAGTATCGAAAATTGACGAACTGCTGAAACTGTGTCTTGAGTACTCTAAAAGCATCCATGGATCTAGTTTCTTGAAATTCTTCTATGTCAAGTTGCTTTTCTAGTTAATCTAAGTTTAGTAACATTGAGCCTGTGAAAGTCTGAACATCTTGATCAAAGAGAGCCGCAAATGCCTGTTCGAATCCTCCTTCGATTTTTAATTCATTGTATGAGAGAACTTGGAGAAATGAATGAAGTAGTCGAAAAGATGCCATGCAACTTTCCTTTGCTTTGACTTAGTTGATGCATCTCTCTCTCTCTTGAGAATTAAAATTCAAAGATTCCATTGAAATTCGATGTGTGAAATGAAATTAAAAATCTTAAGTAGATTAAGTGATTTTGTTGTGGTTTTGACGAAACAATTAATGTCCATGGGATTTTACAAATCTATGATTTAAATCGAGAAAAGAATTGAATCTGTCGGGGGATTTTACAAAATCAAGAAGAAACCATGAAACAATAATTAATTGTTGAGAAATCGTTGTTGTCGTTGAAGAACGTGAGCTTTTGAAAACGATTGTTGAGCTAATAGGAGTAACGGTTACCACAGAGTCTTTTTTAACGAAGGACTAAGAGGTAATATTTTTATAAAACATATTGTAAATAAACCAATTGAAGAAATATAAACTAAAAATGAAATATTTGGAAAATGAAAGTTAAAATTGAAAAAGTTCAAAACTAAGGACTAATAATAAGGATGATGGAAAGTGAAAGGTTAAAATTAAAATGTTCCAAAATATAAGGGCTAAAAGAAACTATTGTTATTAACTAGGGGTTAAAAAGTAAAACTATGGAAAATAAAGGGTTAAAAATGCAAATTTCAAAATTTTAAACAATAATAAAAAATGATGCATGCATAAAACGTTTCTTTTTCTATTAATCTGCTTTAAGTGATTACAGATTACTAACTATGAGATATGATTGTATGAGATATATATTGAACTCCTTTTCTAACTATGCCGTGAGGGATCCTTTTATAGACCAAGGATAAACCCTAACAGACTTACAAACTGCATAAAAGATAATACATATCTTTTCCTATAATATCTCATACATATCTCTTAAACGGTACTAACTATTTTCTACTAATGGTACTAAAACAACGATCATACTTAACACTATGTATGTCAGTACAAATTATAACTTCGTCCTAACAATTATTAACTAACGGTACAAAGTCAGGAAAACATATTTACAACAATCCCACTCCCATAAACTTGAATGTTAAACTCTGTTAAACTTCATGTTTCTTCAGGTTTTAATCTCTTAAATTCATAGAGGATTTATCAAACACTTAAACATATCATGATCATTAAACACTATCCATCGTCAGAAGCAGCAACTTCTCTCACAAGCAACCACAAACAACGATCTTTTCACAACAATCCAACTAAGTTGGCTGGCTTTGTAGTTTTGGCACACTACCAGCCATAAACGGGATTTGATTTCCTTAACCAGATACCGTTTGCTCTGGATAAGTTAACTAATTAGTTAAAAAATAATGGGATTTAATTACCATACAGATTTTGGTAAACTGTCGAACCATCAACGGAATTAATTTCTCTTTAACCAACATACCGTTTGCTTTTGGACTAGCCAATGCTTCATTGCCATAACATGGTGCATTGATAAACCATATAGTTTTTAGCAAACTATCAGCTATCAACAGATTTGAGTAGTCTTTACCAAGAACTGTTTGATCTTGGACTAGCCAACTCTTCACCAATGAAGCAAGGTGAGTTGAAAACCCTACAATTTTTGGTAAATTGTCAACCATAAATGGATTTAAGAAGTCTTTACCATAAGTCGTTTGCTTATGGACTAGCCAGTTCTTATGCCTATTAAGCATGGTGAACTGATGACCATTTGTTGTGTGGTGGTTAGCCAACACTCAAACCCTTCTCAATTCCATTCACAGCATCATTCTTCATCAATCTGTTGCTTAATAAATCTTATCAAATCAAGAGCAACAGAACTTTCTCTTTCAACTTCCAATCCAAGATCAAGCATCCTTTGCAATAAATCTTTAGAAAGAGGATATCTTCTTACAACTAACATATGGATGACTATCCCATCCTTAAATTCTAGTATGAAAACTCCACAAGATTCATACAACCTCCATGTGAGAATCTTCCAATCTTGTTGATTACTCCAGAAATCACTTTGTTCATTTCCTTCTGTTGAGGGTTCCATCATAATCTTTAAATCTCCCTAAAGAATCAACTCAATTCCATCTAATGTAACTTCTGAGTACTGCTCCCTCATCAAGTCATACAAATGAAATAAATCTTGCCTATAAAAAATATGAAGTACCTCCATGAGATAGTTGAATGCCCTGAAATTCCCATTGGCTCTGTAGATAACAAGATAATCTCCATCTGGTGATGATACCGTGTTTAATCTAGCAATAACTGATTTCTTCTCCATTATCTCACTATCAATGGTAGCTTCAAAATGTAACAATCTTTAGGCACTTTCTATGTTCATCATCACTGTCATTATCGATAGTTTTTTCTTAGCTTTTTCCTGTGCAATCATTTGATATGACCACATCTTATCTTTTCTAGTACCTTCTTCTTCTGTTATCCTCCTCTTGACACTTTCATTCTTAATAGAATCAATCCCCTTTGTCCATTCATCCCTTTGATCAGTTTTCATCTTCACAGACCCAATAGAAATGAAATCTTCATCTACCTTTTAAATCTTTCACACAGAGCTGTATTTCCTCAAACTTCTTGGTTTTCCAAATCAAATGCTTAAAGTTTACTACATGCTTTAAGTAGGTCATTCAGTTTGATTTCTCAGTTGATTCTTTATAGGTGTCGATTCCCTGATACTTTCTAATCTTTGTTGAGCAAGAATTTTTCTTTGAGCAGCAATTGTAATCATAAGGAATTTGCTTCTTCCTTTTATTGTAAATTTCTCTCTTTCCTTCATTCTTGAAGTTTTTCACAAGAAGTCTATCACCTCAATCTGCCTTTATGTCATCATAATTTCTTATGAGAGCATCATTGGTAGCTTCTTCTTCAGCTAATCTTTTTCTTTCCTCTTTACCTTCCCATTCTTCTTGTACTTTCCTATCCATTTCTTCATCACTAGCAAGCTGCTTAAACTTCTTTTCAGCTTCAGGAATACCATCAGATTCACTTTCAGACTCATCCTCCTCTTCAATTTTCTTTTTCCCTTTGTCTTTTGAATCAATCTTTGGAAGAGGCTTTAATGTCAATAATGATCTAGTTGAAGTAGGCCTAGGTCTCTCAGTCTCTTCAATATCCTTAAACTCTACTCCTTTCTCCTTCTCTCTTGAAACTGCTTTGGTTTGGCTCATGTTGAGAAGAACCTGTGCTATTGTTTCATCATCTCCAAATATTGTAGAAGTATGTGTTTGAGTAGTTTGAGTAGCCCTTCCTCCTTCAGTTTGATCATCAGTACCTTCATCTGTTCTATCGGTACTATCTTTCTCCTTGTCAGTACTAACTCTGGCCATCGGTACTAACTCTGCACTGTCAAACTGACTGTTGCCAACCAAAGTTTGAACAATTTAGGTAACATCAGTGCTTCAGTACCATCTAAAGCTCTTCTCAATAACTCTCTAAATCCCAATGAACTTCCTGAAATGCATCACTTGTGATTAAAATGTTTCTTCACACTTAACACTTCATACAAACTGTAACAACAAACATATTGATTGCCTCCCATTACTAATGCAGCTTTATGACTATCATCCCAATAGAACCAACCAAGAACTGGAACCTGCTAACTATCAAAAGAAATGCCTAGGTTAGAAGATCAGCTACATTTTCTCAGTTTTGGAATTTTAAGCACCTTATAAATTCCTTCTCATAAGCATTCCCTTAGAAGTGTGCTAATAGCAATATGCTTTATTTTGGAATGATACTGGATTCTTTACAATGCATATTGTGCTTTCATTATCAATGTAGATCTTTGTGTTCATGAAATTGAACCCATAGTCTAACATTTGATTTTGAATTCACAAAACATACCCACAACAGCTTGCAGCAACAACATATTCTGCCTCTGTAGTAGAAGTAGCCACAATGGTCTGCTTTTTGCATTGCCAAGAAATAAGTCTCCTGCCAAGCAATTGACAACCTCCTATTGTGGATTTCCTGTCAAGATTTGCTCCAGTATAGTCACTATCTGAGTAGGCTTCCAGGTCAATTGAGTACACTTTAGGATACCAAAGGCCCAGTTTGTGTTTGCCTTTTAGATACCTAAAAATTCTCTTGACAGCACTTAGATGGGAGGTCTTTGGAGTGACTTGAAACCTAGAATAAGCACAGAAAGCAAACATATATCAAGCCTAGAAGCAGTCAAGTACATTAAGGAACCAATCATGGATCTATAAAGATGGACATCCACATCACTGGCTTCCTCATCCTTAACTAAAGGCTTTTGGGTCTCAATTGGTGTACTAGCAGTCTTAACATTGACAAAGTCAAACTTCTTCAAGATTTCTGTAACATATTTATCCTGACTTATAAATATACCATCTGCTTTCTGTTTGACTTGTAATCCAAGAAAGAAAGTAAGCTCTCCCATAGAACTCATCTGAAATCTACCCTTCATTAATGCCTCAAATTCATCACACCAAGTTTTCTTTGTAGAACTAAATATGATATCATCCACATAAACTTGTACTAATATGATATCATGTTTGTCCTTCTTAATGAAAAGAGTCTTGTCAATAGTTCCTCTTATGTATTCCATGCTCAATAAGAAAGTAGATAAAGTACAATACCAGGCCTAGAGAGCTTGGTTAACCTAGAGTGCTTTCACTACCTGGTGTAACTTTTTTTGAGGATAACTTAGGATCTATAAAACATGGTGGTTGAAGACACAAAACCTCTTCATCAATTTTTCCATAAAGGAAGACACTTTTCACATCCATTTGATAGACTATAAAGCCCATGTAAGAGGCAAAGGCTAAAAAGATCCTAATGGCTTCAATCCTTGCCACAGGAGCAAAAACCTCATCATAATCTATCCCTCATCTTGCTAGTCCCTGAGCAACTATCCTTGCTTTATTTTCTGACAACAACTCCTCTCTCATCCTTCTTATTTCTATAAACCGATTTTGTTTCAATAGCTTTCTTCCCATAAGGCAAATCTACAAGAATCCAAACTTTCTAATCTTAAACTGCAACAATTCTTCTTGCATAGCATCAACCTAACTTTCATCTTCAAGTGCTTCTGAAATCTTCTTGGGTTCATTTTGAGACAAGAATCAAAGCAATAAACAATGCTGAAGTCCCTTATGATTATTTCTTCCTATTGCTTTTAAACAAACTTACAGAAAGCATGGGCAACCAGAACTTTGAGACACTTTACTTCTGTTGAACTGCTGTTTTTGGATCTCCAAGTATTAAAGTTGAAGGTGAAATAGAGATGAAACCTTAATGTGGGAATGAGGACTAAGCATTCACATATAGTTTTCTAAATTTAATGAAATCAAAGCCACTCACCCTCATCGATCATAAGATGAATAGTAAAAATACCATCATGGCGATTTTGATAAAATGGTCCTCAAGTGCAGGTATTTTCTGAACATCTTTTCATGGGGGGATTGTTAGACAAAGAGGATAGCTCTAATCATAAGACTGGTAGTAATAACTGGTGTCTAACGTATAACTATGTTAGTAACTGCGAGCTTTAGCAGCTCCTACTTGTATAAGCAAATTCTTAGTTTCTTGTGCAAACTCCTTCCTGAGAGCTTCAGCTGCATCATTAGCATCCTTTTCCTGCCTCTTAAGTCTTTCAAGTTAATCCAAAAAGACTTGATCTTCCTTATCTATTGGCTTCCTATTTGTCTTCAAATCAGGATGTTTGTGAGGTGCTGCACCTGTATCCTCTGCTCTTGATCTCTTGATTGTTGAAGAATAAAAAGACCATATTAGTAGTACAAAGTAGTCTTGAGCAGATTCATCTTCTTTTTCAGAATCCCCTGCATTAATAATGTCTTTTGTACCTGCATTTTGATTAGCTTCTGGTGGACCTGCATGTTTGTTAGCTTAGTTCTCTGATCTGACAGGTTGATAATTTATAGAATCAGTTAAATATTCAAGATCAAATAGCCAAGTTGGTCCTTTCCCTCAACATTGGTTTATTCGCTAAAAGGTTATGTGCAGGTTTTCTTCAACTCTCTTGTTTTCTAAATTGTATACCCTAAAAGCCATGCTTTGTAGAGAATACCCAACTAAAAACCCTTCATATGATTTCCCATCAAACTTGCCCAGGTGGTCAATGGTATTCAAGATGGTCACATGGCACCCAAAAGGTCTTATATAACTTATGATTGGTATTTTACCAGTTACAAGTTCATAAGGTGTCTTGTTAGTGAGGCTTTGTTCACTAATACCCTATAAGAACATAACAACCAGTCTTCAGCTCACAAATGTGTTCGGTAAAAATGATCTGCTAGCAATAGTCCTAGCAGCCTCATAAGTCTTTTCTTTCATTCAGCAACTCCCATTTTGCTGTGGATTCTGGCATTACTGTATTTCCCCATCATTGAATCCCTTTTGATCCACTGAATTTAAATAAAAATCCATATTCTTGAATTTTGTACCATTATCACATCTAATAGTTTTAACTTTTTGATTTAATTGGTTCTCTATTTGTCTTATAAAGTCCTTAAGGCTTCCACTAGTTTCATCCTTAGTTTTTAAAAAGAACACCCAACTAAACCTCTAAAATCATTACAGAGATAACCAGCAATAAACTTATGTTTAGACCCTTACAGATGTAGGTCCAAACAAATCCATATGAAGAATCTATATATTTGGCCTTACAGGAGGCCTTGTGTTGCTTTCCTTTCTGACAAAAAGCAAAAAAAAAACAACAAAAAAAAGTTGGGGTGGTCATTTGAAAATCTTTGAAGGTAATCCTCTTACAAGGGTTCCCTTTACAATTTGTTTAAGTTTTTAAAGTTACATGACCCAACCCCTATGCCATTTGTTAGATTCATCAACTTGCCGTTGTAATTAATACAAGCTAAACCTTCCTGAAGACAATTTTCTCTAAATTTGAAATTGTACATATTGTTTTGTCTGGGGTTTCAAGTAAGAGATCTTGATTTGGGGCAAATTCCAGTAACTTTAAATCAGGAAGACAAAACAAGACATTCAGAGGCAGAAAAAGAACCTTGTTCATCTTTCACACATTTGAGACACAAAAAGAGATTGAAATGTTTGAAAGTTCTTTCACAAAGCACACATCCTTCAAAAATTTTACTTCTTGTTTTTATTTTACCTTTACATTAAGTGACCTTTTAACTCTCCAAACGCCAACAGGGCACCATTAAAGTCCCTTGATAGTTCCGCAAGGTAGGCCCTGTTTCCAGTCATTGCCTGAAACATCCACATCAAACAATCCATGTTCTGCGCAAAGCTCTAGTTGTGGATAATCCTGCACAGACAATTAAAAGAGATTAATCTCTTAGGGACCCAAGCCTGTGTGGGCTTGAGTCTGCCTAGTGGATCTTTGAAAGTGAAACAATTCTAAGACCAGGAGTCCATCATTGTATTTGGAGAATTGTGCCAGTTGTGTCTTTATGGTCTCTAATTACAACCTACTAAGGGCTTAACAGCAGTTTCCCTTTTCCCCCCAACAGCACTAACTGCATTTACCTTTACTTAATTAACTAGAATTTTTCCAGTTCTAGTTAGTACTAGTTTGTAAGAACAAATTGCTTTTGGTTAATCACACTTGCACATTGTTCCAAATTGCCTATCGCCTTAACTAGAATTCATGTTCAACCTATTGTTTAACTCAGCTTGTTTAACCATCAACTTCTCATGGAAATCACAATCTCTGATTAGATGATTAAGACTTCCACATACAAAACATGCTCTTGCAGTAAACCCATACCCTAACTCTTTCTTGCAACTTTAGGATTTTTCTATTGTGTGAAATGATATCTTAAACAGTTTCCCTAGGAGTTTTTACTTGCTTGGTTAGCAAAAACTAGGGTGTTCCCTGTTCTTTTGTTGTATAGACACATACTCATCTTCACTATCATGATTCATACTCTCAATGATAAGAGCATCAGAACAAAGTACCAACCTTAGGGTTGACATGCTAACTTAGATTCATTAACAACTGGTTCAGATACTAATTCAGGTGTCTCCGTACTAAATTTTAATTCACAGATATCAAATTCACTGGTTTGGGTTTCAGATTCACTAGGTTGAGTCTATTTTGGGGAGGAAGTCTGTTTGACCGTAAAATTGTGAAGTAATCTATTTCTATATCAGGTCCGAGATAGCAGTATTCCCTGTCATGGGTGGGGGTAACAACATTCATTCTCCTGCTGTATAAATCTATCATCCAAAAGGTGGATTGTTCGAAATCACTTCCTTACACTTAAATACACTTTGTAAAACTTCATTTTCAAAACACAAAAGATGCCATCATATAGTGATCCCATACCCAAGGCCAAATATTCAATTTGCACACAACTAGAGTATTATCAGTTTACTAAGATTTTTAGAAGAGTTGTGCCATTTTTCTACTTTAGCTTTTAAATCTTCTTTTTCTTTCATAGCTTCTGCCAAAAGTTTCTTATGGTATGTTAGAACATTTGTTTTATCATATAATCTATCTTCATAAATTTTATCTTTTGTTCATACCACAGTTGTCCTTGTTGATGAGCAACTAATTGTGCTTCAACTTTCTTTAGACCTTGAGTATATGTCTTTATTTCTATGCTTGCATCACTAAGTTGTTCTCTCTGAGCATCATACAGTTTTTTTAAGCTTAGCATAAGACTCTTTACACTTATTTGAATAGGAAGTTACCTCTGTGTTTGACCCTGAGCTGTTGCAAGCCATCAAAGCATAATCTTCTTCTTCTTCTGAGTGGCTGGTCCAATCTACACCTTCTCCATCAATGGTTACCAATGCTTTAGAGCCTTCCTGCTTACCATATCTTCTCCCATCCTTATTGCCAGAGTTCCAAGCATTTCTTCTCCTACTATCTTGATTTCCCTTGGTTCTACACTCTCTAGCAAAATATCCTCTTATGGCAATTGTAGCATTCGACTTTGGTTTTATCAAAACCAACTGGTTCCTTTGCATCAAATCGTAGCTTTCTACCAATTTTTTTGTAGAACTTCTTCATTCTCATCGAAATCATGGCCACCTGCCATTTCAAGTCCATTTCTTCTAAGTCATATTCATCAAGCTATTCCAAGTCCTCATGATCCAGTTGAGGGCAACTTGATTGATTAGCAAGCAAGGAGTATGATGAAGTTTGTTCACACTGTGAGTTTTGACCAGAAGAATTAGAAACACTATAAGCGGTACTAACATCATTAGTACTGCTGGTGTTCCTAGAAACAAATGCTACATTTTGCGTGCTAGAGGATGATGCAGTAGAGCCTTTTACATCATTCTCAAAGACTCTTAGATTATTATACAGATCATCAAAGCTGAGACTGTCTACTCCTAGTTTGGTCCTCATAATTAAGGAAACTTGAACCAGGGCAGAAAGGTAGAGATCTAAGGAATTTCTGATTTGCATCCTCAGTAGATACACCTGCTACATGAATCTCTAATTGACTTAGAAGACTTTGGAACCTGTCATAGCCTTTATGAAGCCCTTCTGAGTTTGATACAAAGAATCCTTCAAACTGTTGCTTAAGTATACTTTTTGCAATCATTTTTCTTTGAATTGTCATTTCCACCAAATCTGGATTTGATGGCATCCCACATCTCTTTTGCATCAGTCATCTTATGAAATTTAGCAAGATGATCTTCTGGTAGAGCCATAAGCAAAGTGGTCCTGCTTTTCTTTCTCATTCTCTGCTTGTAAAAATTTCTTCTGCAGTTCTTAAGGCAAACCTTGATTTGTCCTTGTGTATCTGTGGTGATTGATATAGGACCATTTCCATTTTGTATAACCTCCCAGATAGGATAGTCTGTATGGGCTAAATAATGTTCCATTTTCATGGCCCATATGTCATATTCTCCCTTTTTGAGAATATGAAGTTTAATGGTTAAAACTGTGTGAGGAGTTTGTTGTGTTGGTGTTTGTGATGATGATGGTGGAGGTGGTGGTGGTGGTGGAATTTCATCTTGTGATCCAGACATGTTTAGTTTTGTAGTATGAAGATGTATAATTGGTTTTGTTTGTTCTTCTTACTTAGAGTTTCTCACACGCTCTGATACCACTTGTGAGTCCCTAACTGAATAGATCTTTGCAGCCTACTAAGGGTGATAGCCAACTGATAAATACAGTTTGACTATATAGAAACACTGACTATGAATACTATGTGCTAATGCGGAATCTTAACACAAGTACTAAGAAGAACAATGAAAAATTAAATAATGATTTCTATTAATCTGCTTTGAGTGATTACAGATTACTAACTACGAGATATGATTGTATGAGATATATATTGAACTCCTTTTCTAACTATGCCGTGAGGGATCCTTTTATAGACCAAGGATAAACCCTAACAGACTTACAAACTGCATAAAATATAATACATATCTTTTCCTATAATATCTCATACATATCTCTTAAACGGTACTAACTATTTTCTACTAACGATACTAACTAACTGATCAGTATTTAACACTTTGTACTGTCAGTACTAATTATAACTATCGGTACTAACTATTATTACTAACGGTACTAAGTCAGGAAAACATAATTCCCAACACGTTGAGTGCAAAGCATCAGAGGGTAATGAAGACCCGCTGAGTGCAACGTATCAGAGGGCAATGAAGACCTGCTAAGTGCTAAGCATCAGAGGGTAATGAAGACCCGCTGAGTGCAAAGCATCAGAGGGCAATGAAGACCCGCTGAGTGCAAAGCATCAGAGGGCAATGAAGACCCGCTGAGTGCAAAGCATCGGCAGATGATTAAAGGACTCGTTGATGGCAAAGCTTCATCGAGCAACCTCAAAGACATTTAAGTCAAAGACATCGTCAAGGAAGTCAAAGATTACTTGAAGACATACTCGCCAGCTGAGATGGATAATCAGATGGTATTAGAGGAATGCACTGAAGTTTTAAGGAGAGTCAGGGGTGAAAATACCATGACGATCCTATTACCCTTTGGATAAGAGCAATTGGAACTTAAGCGTGCATCTAAAAGTGTTTAGGCGAGAAATTCCATAAAGATAAAGCAGGGGTTAATTAGCTTTATGGAATTAACAAATACTAGTATAGTTTATAATTTTATGTGGAATGTATAAGGAATGCTTTTAGGAGCATGTAAAAAAGCATGTGCACTCGACCACTTGGGATAGGACACGTCATTCCACCCAATACATTCACTAACTAATCAAACACTATAAAAGGAGAAGGCATGAAAGGAAGGAGTAGAAGATATCGTTTACATTGTTGTCATAATTACTTAGTCTTTTACTCCTTTAAAACTTACAAGATAGTCTTGTTTAACTATACGAGTTCACTTGTAAACTTGACATACTCATGTTTACTTGTTCAAAGGGTAATCTTACATTGTTACTCAACGTGTGCGATCCATAGCACTTGTAATTCTTTGATTCTATATCAATAAAGTATTACACGTTTGAAAAGTATTTACTTGTGTTATTTATATGTTAAGTGTTATAGTATCATATAGACGTGTTAATTGGGACTTTCAAAACTAGTCTGACTAATTAATTTTATCTAAACCTAGAACTTCTAAATCGTTTTCTTCAAGATGTTAGATCATCATTGTTAGTTCGTTACAGTATAGGTTTTTGTGATTATTTTTTTATATATATCTACGGACCTACCCAATATAACCCATCCTGCACATTAGTCCACCTCTAGAGTAACTTTCTTGTTGGACAACATGACATGGCATTCTGCATTTATGTGATCGGTATTGTCTACCATTTTATAAAGTTATTGCTGAAAAATATACACAAACCTAGTGGCCTCTTGACTTTATAAAGAAATTTAATTTGTGGTCCTTGCGTGTGATTAATTTTTTAATTAGCGTCATTAACAATTTTTTTTATGTTCACATCCACCCGAACTAGTATGCGTATAAAGAATTAAAGACATAAGGAATTTAATGAGATGTAACGAAATTTGAAAACCTTTTTGGCAATTAAAATTGGATGTAACATGTGGCGTTAGGAGTGTGTATGTGATGGTTAATAAATTCAGAGTATTATGTCTCATGAAAAAACTATAACAGTGGACTTAAATCTTCATAACATCATCACCGCAGTCTCGTCCTAAAATACCGTTAATAATAATACAAACAGGGAGATGTGTTAAATTCTTAGAGGTTGGCAACTTCTGTTGGATTATGAACAAGTATAAATTGATGTATGTCCGAGAAATATTTTTCGAGCCTACGAGGACGCACACGTTTATACGTAAAGCAACGAGTTTATATATATATATATAAATATATATATAATAAATATATATATATATTATATATAATATAAATTATATATATAGATATATATATAACATTAGATTAATATAAAAAGTGTTTAACAAAAAATCATTAAAAGTTAACTAAAAATTAATATTAGTCTGTGTAAAAAAAGTTAAAGGACTAATATTGTAATAAACCGAAGAATGGAAAGGTGTGGGTTTACCCTTGGCCTTGCACTCCAAGGAACATGCATGCCTTACACTCCAAATGAACATGCTTGCCTTGCAAGGAGATCTTCCTTGCACGTCCAAGGAACAAGGCAATATATATGGGCTTAGGCTTCATTTTTGATGAAGACTTTGAAACCTAAAACCTAAAATCATCCCTGTGCTCTCCCTTGTGACGACCGATCTTATCAACCCAAAAGGGTTTCGAGTTCTTGCTTCTTCCCTTGTTCAATCGCAGATAAACCCTCAAGGGGTTTCGTTTTCTTGGTGGTTCGACCCAAAAGATCACAAGGGTTATTCAGTTTAGTTCAGATTGTTGATTGATTCAAAAATGAAGGTTGTCGTTTGGTTTAACCACTACTAGTACTAATCATAACCTCGTTGTTTTCTTGAACGTGTTCGTATGTGTGTTGAAGTAGAGGAATCATACTTTGATTCTCATGGTAACGCGTGATGTTATACATACGCGTATATTCAAGAAGATGTTAACAGTTACCTATTAAATCGGTGTATCATTTCGTACAAAAAGGAATACACTTCAATCTGTTACTATTGTTATTCTATATCTGTTTATATATCCGTTGCATACTCGTGATAAAATGTATTAGTCTAAAAATCCAAGCAGTGGCATCACTAGCCTAAGATCGGTAAATTATAGATTACAACTAATAAAAATTACAAAATAGGGTTTTTTGAATAATTTTCTGCCTTTGGGTGTTTTATGAATAAAGATTCAATCTTTGTGTAAAAGTTTACAATCTTATTGAGTTTTAAATAATTAACGAATCACCTAAGGTTGTATAGAAATTTTTGTATGATTAAAACTTGATGTTGGTAAATAGTTAATGAATGGTTTTACAATTCTAATATTATTGTTAAATGTGGCATCCATGATAAATCCATGCAAATTTATCATGGATCAATATGTGATATGATCTTGTTTATTGTTAATGGTTATATGCAAATATGATGATCAAGAATTAAAAACATAGACATTAAATTTAATTGGTAAGATCCACGATTTTAAAAGATATGGAAGACCTTAGCTATGTCTTAATGGTGCCTAAAAGTTGTTTAAATTTTATGTGCTATGTGATATATATTTGTATATGGCTTACGCAATCGATTGTTATCGATGGATGTGGCCGGAGTCATTGGACAATAGAGCCTTATATGAATATATACATGATTTTAATTATTAGATAATTTGGATCATAATTATTTACATGACTTAATTGTTAAGTGGATTAATTGAAATAAGTGTTATATGTATAAGTTTTATGTTTATATTGTTTTATTTTAAGTTAGACTTGTGAGAAAATAAAAGGGGTTTTTCAAAAAGTAAATATAACCATGACTAATTATTATGAAATTAGATTTATTATGGACTATTTATAGTTTATAATGTGTTTTCCAAATTAAAATTTTATTTTATTCGTTAAAACTGGATGCTATGGACTCATGGGAAGATACTTCCTCATCCAACTAGATAAACAAAAAGAGAAGTTTAAGGCGGAGTGGTCAACATTCCTAAAGATTTCAGGTTTTTAATATGCTTCGCGCTGACTTGATTCTCTGCTTCTTTGTGCGTTCGATTGGAGTTACCGTGAACCATGGCATGTCACTACAGTATACATGTTTTTTCACCATTCATTAATCTTTATATTTGGAAACACGTTGAATCATCAATTTTAAAAAGGTAACACTATTTATACATTAGATGTATAGAAAATATGTGATACCGTAATAAAATAACTAAATTGAGTAAAGTTTTTTATTAAAATTTATGATACGAAGATATATGCATGCTTCTTCATACATTTTTAACACGTCAAATAATATACCTTTTTAAACAAGTTGTTGCCATCCAATTTGTAAGAACACTTGCAGATGCTTTTTACTATGCGTGAGACGTATGTAGATTGTAATCCCAAGGTGATTATACACTTTTTCGTGAGACGTTAGTGTTACATAATCACAGTTCTTGATTGGACGACTTAATCGGTTTAGTGGTGAGACCTTAAACTCGAGGCATAGATGGGATGAAACATGCTTACTAGTATATTATTGTAATAAAGTAAGTCCCATAAGGTTCTAGGAATTGCACCGGTGGCAATTATTGATCGTCAATTACCTTTTGAATACACCATTGCTAGCAGATCAACTGATGTGATGGTGGTATGTCAAGTTGGATCCTAGCCTTTAGAAAATTAATTGTTTAAAAAGTTTAAACATGGGTAGTTAATTTTCTCTAAGGAATATTATCGAAAATACTAAAAATTGAATTTTGCGATTCTATTAATAGTATTAATGCAACGATAAACCGTAAACAAGGGTTTGTTTCTTTCTTGAAGAAGTCAAACCGAGACTCCTTTCCTTGTAAGGAATAAGGAGACTCATTCCTATCATCTTTCTTGCTCCGGAAAGTTATAATAGGAACGTAGGAATTGTCCTAATGTAATCAAACTCATAGAATACTTAAATGTTAAGTAGATTGCATGACTTATATTTTTATACATATTTCATCACCCTTATTCGGTGGTGAGTACTTTGAAACATATAAGACATTTGGATAACTAGAGAACATGTTCTTAAAGCTATCAAATGATAACATCTTAATGTAAGATGCTTTATGAGTTTTTGATTAGGAAACACCAATACTACCGCAAAATTGGTAAAGGCAAACTCGCATGATTTATCTAGTTGTTTGTTTTAATCAAAATTAAGGAAGAAATTGCATGCCCAATTTTCAAGTTAATAAATAGCATTGATGGATAGTCCCTCATCTACATAGTAGAAAATTTTGAAATCCAAGTACATTGCTACTAATTAAGATTTCAAAGAAAGTTGGAAAATAAATAGATCACTATTTGTTTTTACTGGTTATGTAACACTTACAATGTTGTCAAATCCAGTGGGAGCATCGTGATTTATTTCTGAACAAGACATTAATGTAATGTTGTCTAATTCAGTGGGAGCTACAAGGTTTATTATCTTGATAGTAACCCAGATTATTTCTCGCTTGTCTTGAGATAATATATAGTTTTCCAACTATACACACTAATGGTTTTAAGGATAGTCGTGCACTATTTCTTATTAAACAAAGTGGTTCAATATCTACTTGTAACGCTAATATCTGTGACACTATCATATTGTCCATATAAACAAACGAATGTCGTGTTGTTTAACTACATGTATGATGTTGTGCCATGCACAAGTGGGAGAAATCTTTATTGTGTGTAATGTACAACAAATGACATAAACAATATGATTAAAGGTTCTCTTGACCGTAAGGTAAGAAACAATACGTCGAGATATGAATTATCAAGTAAAATGTTTATGTGTTTTTGGAATGTCCAAAATAATGAAGTAATCTTGATTTAAAGACTACTTCAAGTAAAAGGTTTATGTGCTCTTGGAATGTCCCAAATAATGAAGTAATCTTGTTTAACTTGGAATCACTATTGAAGTCAAGAGTTGATGTTCAGAGTTACTTTAGTTAAATATGTTTATGTTTAATGTAAATTAATAAACATGAAGTCCTTTAAATGTTGAAAGACTTATAACATAAAGTAAGTTATATCTTCTGGCTATGACATAAATAAAAGTCCTTTAATTGTTCAAAGGCAAAATAATGTATAGTTAACATGGATAGAGTTTTTGAACTAGTTAAAGCCGTATACATTATTACATGCAAATAGGTTTTTAAATACTATATATTTAATTTTGTTTGACACAATTGATAAGTATGTGACATAAAGAGTATTAAGTTATTTAAAACATTGTGATAAAGTCTCACAATAAAAATTACTCATAGAATACCACATATTCATGGTATGTCTAGAGTGTTAAATCAAATTCTTAAGAATTATTTGATTTTGATAACTTAAATATTTTACCTCCAAATCTGTCAAGGTTTGAAATTGAGTATGTCTTATATATACTCGATAAGACTCTAACCTAGAAGGTTAATAAGACATAATCATGATTATGGAATGTGTTTTGAAGTTCTGTTTTTTGTTAAAAGTCTTATGAAGAATCATATTAACAAACTAAACATATGAACTGTCAATGTATCTTGTAATGTCCCAAAAGAGAACAAATTATTGTTACTCTACATGCTAAGTATTTATAAGTGAGTGGGAGCATTTTAGATCTGGAAGAGATAAAAAAATACAAAATACATAACCTTCTAAACACACTAGTGAATATCATACCGAGGCATTACATGTAAATGTTAAACATCATTATGATATAATTCTCATTGATTGATAAATGTTATATCAATGTTGAGGAATATGAGTCACGGGATCATGGTGAACCTGTTAAACATAGATATGCAT
>BQNB010019880.1:872-66201 GCA_026074375.1 Tanacetum coccineum | reverse complement strand
TGGTTTTTACACTTCTTTATATATTTTATATTTTATTATATATTATATATATTTACGGTGTGAATCCGGCACGATCAGGATTCAAGAAGCCTTTAGATGTATTGGAGTTTTTTGGTTGGCTTGCTAGTATTAAGCAAGGGATGCTTGAACCGGTTAAGGTCAAGTGCATATTCCTGGGATACCACAGAAGTATAGTGGGTAATAAGCTTTGGAGGTTAGATGGCGTTACTTCAAAGGTAGTGCTTTACAGGAATATGGGTTTCAATGAGAGTGGGGAATACAAGAAAACTTTCATTGGTTCTGGTGTATGTATGGGTTCAGTGCAGGTGTTACAAGGAGTTGAGTTTGAGGTGGAACCATAGGAGGATCATACCTTTGAGGTGGAACCTCATAGGAATGTCGATCTTGTAGTTGGTTTACAGAAAGTACAAACTCAGGATTTGATATACTATCATTCAACACGTGATATGGAGCAACACTCAGCATGGGAACTTTTTAGTTATAGAGAAGACAATAATGAGGCTGCTTTTGTAGTTGCTGCAGTGGAGAAGATTTATGCACATGAGTCGTTGACTTTCAATGATACAGTTGCTTGTGAGGTGATTTACAAGTGGAAGGCTGGATTAAAGAAGATATGGATGTTTGGTCAGATGTGTATGTGCTCAGCAACGGTTGTAGGAAAAGCAGTGACAACAGCCATAACTATTACTGGGAGTATGCACCAGGTATGTTCATATATCTATTTCTCTATATAGATGGCATGGTTTTTTTTTTGCGGATGCAAGGCTAAGATCTGGGTTACCAAGGGTTTGCTGGTTAAAGTAAAGGGAAATATACTTGGTATGGAGATCACCAGGGATCAGAGTGGTAATACTCTGAGGGTGTCACAGTCCAATATTCCCAACGAAAAGTTGGTACAGACTTTGTTGAAGGGGCACTCCACGCTGTCGTTGAAGGATAGTTTGTTAGGGGAAGCCAAGAGTATCAGGTGGTCTGCACGAGACCTGACATAGCATCGGTCGGTGTGGATATGTTGGATTGGTTTGATCATGGTTTACAGACAAATGTATAAGTTTTTGTGGATTCTGACTACGTTATGGGAAGATCGATCACTGTTATGAGTAGATCAATCATAGGGTACGGGTTGATGATATTGGGATGTGCAAGAAGCTTGAAAGCTAATTTACAGCACATGGAGGCTTTGTCAACAACTGAAGCGGGATATATGACGTTTACTGAGGCTTGGAAGAAGGAAATATGGCTAAATGGACTCTTGACAAAGTTGGGATATGAGCTCAGGTTAGTAGCAGGTATTGCTTCTGGTGCCTTGGTAAAAAGTTGTTCCCGGTTCGAGGTTCTGACACATGTCAAAGTTGCTGTGTATCGGTATTTACTAATAGTGATATTAAGGTGGAAATTGTTAGATATATTATTCACTTTAGTCAATATGTTAGGGGGTTTAGTGTAAAGTTAGCTCTAATTATAGACATATTAGGGTTGTTGGGTTTCTTTACCCCCGCCTCATCTCTATAAAAGAAGGTGAGGGGGGGAGGGGTTTTGTACTTTATTCTTTCCAAGCTCATCCTTCCCCCTCATCTCTATAAAAGGAGGTGAGGGGGAAGGGGTTTTGTACTTCATTCTTTCTTTACTCAATAAACGTTTAATATTGAGGGTTATATTCTTATGCATCTTTTCCTCCTTTTCTGTCATACATAATCTGCTGGGGTGTGTTCATCTTCAAGATCGAATTTATTTTGCACTAGTAACCAAGTTGTTGGGTGATCGAATCTTACAAAATACGCAATCAAAGTATCATCAAGATGAAATCTTTTATATATTTTGACTCTTAAAGAATTTAGTATATGTTAAGATGTATACTAGCTTCTAATTATAAAAAATAACGTTTACCATAGTGTTTACACACAAAGTTGTTACAGTAACTCATTTTTAATATTTTTTAATTCCTAATAAACAGTAACTTTAATCTTAAACTAATACCAGTACTACATGTCTCAAATTCACCACACATATTAACACGCACCACAACGCATCAACACTAAAATCTCCACCGCCTACCTCACCCAAAAAACACCACAATGACAGCTACTTTGTGGTGTTGTTGATTTTGTATGATCGTTTCTTGGTAATACTATGGTATTAGTCTTGGTGTTATGATGGTACAATTCGTATTGTGAGGGTATTTTGTTGGTGCTGCTTTTGTGGCTTATTTTTTGCCCTTAACGGGATTCATATAAAGAAGGTATTTTTATGGGAGTTATATTCTTAAGGATATCATCTGCATGATAATGATTCGATTGTTTTGTGTTTGTTGATGTGTTGGAAAATAACTTTTCTACTTCTATTAATGATTTTAAAGTTACTTGGATTTGTTTTCGGTTTTTGTGGTTGGTGGTGGATGCCATCGTTTTGGCGAGGCAAACTATTGGGTTTGCAGCCATGTCGGATGGTCACTTTTTTTGTTTTCATCAATCCGAACACGTTCGATTAAGGTTGTGAACGTCCGTGTCTTGGAGGGGCAAACTGTTAGGTTTGCAGCCATGGCGGATGTCCATTTTTTTGATTTTTAAGTTGATGTTTGGTTCGATGATGTTACAGCCAAAATTGGAACCATGGGAGCATAATACAGTTACTATACTGTGTTCTTGGTCTTTTTGAGATGAGGCGGACTATTATTGTGAGGCTGTGATAAATTTGAATAGGTTTCCCTAAAGGCGTAAACATCCATGGCTTGGTGGGGCAAACTATTTAATTTGCAGCCATTGTGGATGCGTCTGTTTTTATCAGATACTAAAAGGAAAAAAATATATGCTAAAAGCCATTAAATTTCTCACACGCATTTACTGCATCTGATGCACTTCAGCTAAAGGGGTAAGCATACATGTTTTGGCGGGGCAAACTATTAAGTTTGCAGCCATTGCGGATGTGTCTGCTTTTCTTGGATACTAATGAATCTGAGCCTCATTCCAGTGAAGCCTTTAGAGGCTGCATTTTGGAGATGCGTGGTGTTGTGTTGTGTGTGAATATGTGTCGTGTGTTATATTTGAGACGTGTGTTATATTTGAGATCTGTTACCATGTTACTGGGTTATCTGACCTTATTGAAGAAAATAGGCATTGTGGCAGGGCAAAAAATAGTTATTGAGGATCAGGTAAAGCATAATGTCTTGATCTTTAGTCTTATTACTAATTTTAATGTGTTAGTTTGCCTATTCTTGATGCTTCTTATTTTTTTTGCATTTTTTTTCATTGTTTGCGAGGAAATTCTTATATGGTTTGTTGTATGTTGCCCAATAGATTACCACACTTATGTAAAAGAACCTAATGCCTATGAGCAAGACCAATGGTGCAACACAAAATGGAAACTTCTCATCCCAGGTGCATAACTTATTCCTTTTGCACTTTACGGTTAAATCATGATTGTGGGTTTTTTTTGTTGCCAATATAAGTGACCTCTACGATGCCTCCGGCTATCGTTGGTTTAAATGCTTATTTCTTCTAAAGGAATATGAATAGCTAAGGCTTAGTATTGAAAAATAAACTGAAATGACAAGTAAAGAGTCCTTAACGATGCAACTGGCAGACTTGCGGGCATCAACTATGGCAATCGAGAATCGAGCTATGCCTGCTAACTCTTCTGTTCAAGTACTCTTTCTCATCCTTCGCTTAAAGAATTTTAAACTGCAAAGTCACAATACACTACAAATTAGCACCTTATTTTAAATTTGGTAATAGAATTTGGACTATGATACATTTGGTGTCGCTTAGGGGGTGTTTGGATTTTTCAGTTTGTTTTAATCACTTCTATAGCAAAGAACGCCACAGGTTGGTATGGGATCGTTTGAACTGGGTAATCTTTGACAAAGTGGAAAGCAGATTTGCTAATTGCTGCTGCTAATATGTACTCTTTGTCTATTTGACTGCTATTAAAATGCAGGTTGTATAGCCGCTTAGCCACTGTTAGTTTTAAATGTGCATCTACGATACTTTTTCTTAAATCCTCAAACCGATATAGGTGGATAGCTAATATGTTGGTATGTGGTAGTCAACTTCTTTATGTAGGGGAAAAACTATCTTATGCATCAATCATAAGTATACTGTTTTTTTGTGATTCTTCTCTTGCACACATAAAATGTTTTCTTTCCCATATTCACTCTTCTAAGCAAAACAATTTATCAATGGCTGCTGCTGCTTAATTTTTTGTTGGAACTATCTCCCAAACACCCGCCTTAAACTTTTAGCCATTGGATCATCTCTCATTTCTTTTAAACATTCAAACCCATTAAAGAATTACCGCCTTAAAGGTTTTAGAAATGTAAAAATTTATGCACTTGATGGCCGTCAGTGTAAGTTCGCATTGCAAATGGGTATTTGAAAAACTCGGTCTGATCGTATAGTTTCCTTGAAATCTGTTGGCTTGGATACCAACATTACATCTAATGTAGTTCAAAATGTATGTGAAATGGCTTAAATTTTTATAGGTTTGTTTTAAGGCTTTGCATATATTATATCCATTTCATTTTGATAAATGTATTCGGTTTTCGGATTGGTTAAACTGTAGGGCAGACTACGACTCACATTTAGGTAACCAATGGGAATAACTGAGCTAAAGACACTATATAGAGGGCGTAGAACTTATTGATTCGTGTTTGAATGTTGTTAAGAAAAAGGCGGAGAATTGTGATTCGTTATACGGTATGGTTTTGTTTTGTTTTTTGGTTTATGATCGTGTTGGTTGTGTTGTGGTATTTTGGTTTGTAGTATTACAAAGGTCAAATTGGAGTGGGAGTGGGTTGTTCGCCACAATGTGCTCACTACGTGTTACTGAGGGCAAAGCACCTTTTAGTTTGTCGAGTATCACCAAGGTCGTGAATATCAAACATAAGTTGAAGACAAGGATATAGGTGTCTTAGATTATTTATTTATACTAGACTAGATGTGCGTTAGAACTTATTTTGCATGAAAACTGATCAGTGTAGGCTGCATTTGTAAAATTACGGGTCAAATGGGTAAATAAATTGGCTAAGAGCGAAACGGGTCAAACAGGTAAGGCTCAAATTAATTATTAAAAAAAACAAAAATAATGCTAACAGTTGACTCTATTTTACCCGTTAAACAATCAGTTTGTTCATTATCCTAGATCTGATAAGTTGTTAGAATAAACATAAATCTGTATCCCCTTATTCATATTTTGTAATGTGTGTTAGTTGCGGTGGCCATAACCAAGTAACTATAAATCTTCAGTTTGCGTTTGAAAAATTCATTGCGCGCATGCATTTGATCGAGGACATAAGTGGTGGCAAGGACTTCGTCCCACGTAAAGAGATTATCCATTTAGCTCAAGGCACCTGTTGTCTCACCGAAGTTGACTCACGTGAGACAACTTCTAAGTATAACTATAACGTTTAAGTGTTTTTATTGCAGTGATATTATCACTAATGGCAAATAAGTTTTTGCTATTTTAGGACCAGATGCTTGAGGATGTATTGCGTTTGCATAATATCATACATGCATTCAGATTATGAAGGATTCATGTACTTTGTCATGTGTTGTCTTCTTTATATGGTGCGTTTTACGACTCCTTTTATCAAAGGTGTTTGTATGTCACCCATCCACTTACCTCTGATCTGTATAGTAGAAAGTTGGATTTTAATATGCATTGTCACTAATGAATTCATGATACAGTGTGCTTTTATCTTTAGAAATTAAAGCCTGCTGATATTTATGAAACGTATAAATCTTTTGACCGAAACTAAGAACAAGAATGTTACCATTAAGGAAAAACATGATGTTAACATTTAACATAACCCAAACTGTTAATATTGGTAGACTTTAGAAGACATACAATATTATCTCTCCCAGATTCCTCATTAGGTGAGAAAAAAAAACCTTAGTGATGAACTAACAAGCATACTTCAAATTGCATAAATCCTTTTAGATAAGCTATAACACTTGAAATACTTGACACATATTACAGTTGGCTTTCACATAACAAACCATGTTAAACGAGAACCTTGAGTTAACGACACTCGATCTTCGAAATGGATGAGGTACAACCAGTGCACTTAGTATGCATGAATCATTTTTATGTGTTGACAAAGTACAAACCACCCCTACTTAAAAAATAATATAAAAACTTGATCTAATCATAGTTTAGCTATTTTATATACTCAAACAATTGTACATGTATGGGAAATTATAAAATTTATAGTTACCTGTATTAAGGACACTAATATTTTTAAAGTGCAAGTTTTTCAGCATATATATGATTTTAACATCATTTTCTCAATATTTAGCCTTTAAGTTATTTTTACACCATATGTACGTGACCCCTCGAGAAACTAATTCATGTTTCATTGTTGGCAGCGTCAACAAGCAGGTTTTTTGCTGAAGCGGTGGCGACTTTGAAGCACCCATGGGATTGCTTTCTTTATAAAACACAAGTTTGAATATGTATTCAGATTTCTTTTTTGATTATTGTTGGGGTTGTTTGTTGGATTAGTGGTTTTACGCCATTACTGAATGAGGATATTAAAAGGAAAAAAGTGCTTTTACACTAATACTTAGCAATTATCAATAACAATTTGATGATGATTTTAACTGATGACCCAAGCTGAAATTGAAATGTTTGATATATTGGTTCAACAAAGCTATTAAACCAAGATTTAAAATACCTTCAAAATAACAATATAGTGAATAGTATTCTTTGCAATTATGCAAGAATGTTTATTTGCAATGATATAACAAAGTAGATGTGTCGATCATGTTTGTAAACTTGGGATTCGAAGTGAGGATGTTAATGCTGCAGCTTTATATTTTGGTTGTTCGACTATGAAAACCCCTTTTAAATACTTAGGGGTGATGGTTGGAGGTAATAGCTAGACTTTTCAGGCATAGGACGATACGATTGGTAAACTTAAGGCTCGTCTATCTAATTGGAAACTTAAAACTTTATCCTGTTTGGAGGAAAGGCTGTACGTCTTTTAAAGTCGGTATTCCTTGGGTCGACAGACCTATTTATAAATATGTTCCATCTATAAGGTTCCTAAGAGTCGGTGTAAAATGATGGAGTCCATGACAGCGATAGAAATTTTTTTCAAAATGGTGTTCAATGCGAGGATAGGAAAAATAGTGTGGATCAAATGGGCCAAGGTCTTGCGTTCCCCCAAGAAAGTATGGAGGTTATGGTTCCCCTCAAGTTTTTTTTATGCTTTTAAATAGGGCGCTTCTTTTCAAATGGGTTTGGAGAATGCATATCACGGGATAATCATTGTGTTCGTCTCATCATGACTATGCATGGCTCCTCATTATATAAAACTTATCGTCCGATTCGTTACTCAGACTTGGAAATCCATTATATCGGGATGGTGCATATGCTCAAGATTCGGGGTGGGTGGACTGATTTCTCAACTGTCATATTCGTGTGGGGTAATGGTTTGCGCACAAACAATTTTTGAAATGAAGTTTGGATTGGTGTAACACTCACTTCGTGTTATGTTTTCACAATTTTTGCTTTGGAGATTATAAAGATTGAACGGTTGGCTGATAAACTGCAATTCTCGGTTACCTCTTCTCTATCGTCTTCTGTTAGAGGAGGGGTTAATCTTCTCAATTAAGCTCTTTCTTCAACCGTATTATTGAAGGGACATTGGTTGTCTAATATGAGATAGATGGGATTGAATTCTTCTCCAATAGCTCTTCCTTCAAAGTATATTAAATGGGGAAGGGTGTTTTTCGGGTCAAGATGTTCGCAATTTCTTCTTGATGAATGTTTCTTGCCGCAAGCCCCTACCATGCTACTCCGCTGGGCTAAATATGTTCCAATAAAAATAAATGTTTTTGCTTGGAAGGTTTTCCTGGATCGGTTGCCTACTCGATCCAATTTACAACATCGTGGTGTCCTAGTTTCTGATCTTTTATGTCCGCTTTGTTCCTCTGCTCAGGAAGATTCCTCGCACTTGGTTTCTTCAAGTTCAGATTGGCTAACGGATATCGTCAGGCTCGTATAGCCGACTGGAGAATCTATCATGGACGCCCCTTAATTTCATATGTTGATTGGTCTTAATTAGTTCAATTCCACAGATAAAGCTTCTAAATTAAAAAGATCTGCTGGAAGGAGTTTCTTTATAAAACTTGGTGGAGCGTATGGATGTTTCGTAATCACTGATGCTCTTCTCGTCGAAAGCCCCTCGTAAAGATGTTATTTTTGACGATATTGTTTCGCGCTCTTTCACTTGGTGCCTTTCTAGATGTAATTGTACTTTTAGTTGGGATAGTTGGTTGCAACACCCCTATTTGATCTCTTTGTAATTCTTTTTCTTTATAATAGTTGCCGTTCTAAAAAAAATATCCAAAGTCACAAAACCCATGAAATGGAAAACACATACCAGTCATATGAGACGAGAAGACGAGATGAGAAGACAAATAATGTATATTTTAAAAGTAGCACATATAATTGGTGAACAAATGTCGCCTTAAACGAAAAAAACCCGTAGCTATCACCGAACAACAAATAAATCTTTATAAAGAAAACATAATAGACAAAATCCGCCGCAGCGAAGCGCGGGTCTCAAAAACTTGTTAATCAAACATTTGCTAAACCATACAATAATAAATAACTATCAAACAACATACTAACGAAGTGTAGTCATATTTTGGGTTATAATATATGTTCTAAATGTAAGAAATTAGACTAATAAGATTTTACATATTTTTAAAAAATGTGAAAATAAAAGTGTGTAAGTTGGACAATTTTTCCGTATTTTCACACAATTCCAATTAATATCTCTACAAGCACGGCATGTTAAATTAATCAAACATTTGCTAAACCATACAAAATAATAAATAACTATCAAACAACATACTAACGAAGTGTAGAGTCATATTTTGGGTTATAATATATGTTATTCGTCAATATGGAAGTTTTATTGCAACATTTACCTAAGTGACTATCCTTTCCGTCTCAAATTTATAGTCCACGTTTTCTTTATGGGATATCACAGTTTAATTGTACATTACAAAAAATAGATAGATAAATTTGATCAAGTTTACCACATTACTCTTGTTTGAAAATATTATTACAAACCTTATAGAAGAGAAGACTTTAATCAAATAGTTAATTGTAAAACTGTCATTCTGCTAAAAAAATAAGTGTTTTTTCTTAATCGTGTGTTTTTTGTCGGGGGAAATAATTTTGGGACAGAGAGAGTAATAACTAGTCTACTTTTAGTACTAGTAGTATCTTCTATTTAATCCGTTGTCATTTCGTGCTCTCCAAATAAAAATTCTTTCAAGCTTTAAAGTTTTGTTTCCTATCTTTTGTTTAACCATTAAAACGATGATGATGCCGCACATAAAACAATCCGAACACCTGAAAATCAACTTACAAGCTATAGAACTAGCAACCAACAATTTCGCCGCTGCGAATTACATTGGAGAAGGAGGATTCGGAAAAGTGTACAAGGGAGAAATTGACCATTATGAAGGGCACACGATGGCCGCTTTCAAGCGTTTAGATCTTCTATCTGGTTCTAGGCAAGGAGATCAGGAGTTTTCGAATGAGATTATGATACTTTTCTCTTACAAACATAAAAATATTCTCTCTCTTAGGTTATTGCGACGAAGGTGGTGAGAGGATCCTTGTGTATGCGTATGCACACAATGGAAGCCTTGAAGAACATGTCAAAAATGATAAGCTAACATGGGTTCAACGACTTAGGATAGCCATCGGAGTGGCTCATGGACTTGTGTAACTTCATAGTGAAAACGGGATGGTACAAAGAGTAGTGCACTGCGATATCAAAAGTTCCAACATACTAATAGATAAAAACTGGGAAGCCATGATTTCAGATTTTGGCCTTTCAAAATTATGCCCTGCTGATAAACAAATTTCAACTGTTTTCACTAATCCTGTAGGCACAAAGGCGTAAGTGGATACAGTCTATGCATACGCTGGGGAATTGACGAAAGAATCCGATGTTTTTCCTTTCGGAATCGTATTGTTTGAGCTACTGTGTGGGAGGTCGTGTTTGGACGCCAACGAGCATAACCATCAGCTTTTGCACGTATGGTGATGCATGCCTACAAACGTAAAGCGATAAAGGAACTTATTTATGGCAAAATAAAAGAAGAAATACTTCCGAGTTCTTTAGAGATGTTCACTTCAATTGCTATTCAATGTTTGGAGATAGCCCCTAAAGAACGTCCGTTAGCGATCCAAATATTGTAGGCACTAGAAACTGCACTACATGTTCAAGTAAGCTATATTTTTTATTTGCTAAAACGATGCATTTCTGATCGAATTTATTAATCATACTTGAAGAAAAATTTCAGATTAAAGGCATTGAATTTGAAAGGCAGCATGTAGGAATACTGAATCTGAGAGTCATAAAAGCAATGAATCTCAAAAGGGTATTCAAGATGTTTTCTCCGAGTACCTACGTGAAATTGAGCCTAACCAAAGACGACACATTCAATAAATCTAAGGTGGTAAAGCGCAAGGTGAATCCTGTATGGAATGAAGAATTCGATCTACTTGTGAGTGATCCACATCTGGAAGCTCTAGAAATTGTCGTTAGCCGTGACAAAGGGGTATGTTTTCAAGAACTCAAACTACTAAAAATATATGTAGTCTTATAAATTTTTGAACAGCAAACCATACTAGTAAGTGGTAAGTAATCGAATTTTATACTATCAAAGCATTAAGAAAGAGCTAGCAAGAAATTATTATTTTTTCGAAAGATTTAACCTAATAATGATCGTCATAATTCTATGGTTACTTTAGAACCAATGTTAAGTGTTATAACGTGAAAACTAATTAATAAAGTACTTGTTAAAAAAGTGATTTAAACTTCGAATTAAAATTTTATGTTTGATACCTTTGAATTTGTTATTTGTTTCATTCTTTGATTACCTAGTGGTATTCGAGCTAAGTTTGTTTAGCCATAAAGAAAAAAAAATCCATATGAAGGTATCGAAGGTTTGTATCGTTTGTTGTTTTGCGGGTTTTTTTCTGTTTTGTTTTAGAAGTAACAAGCATAGTTGCCCGCGCGTTGCTGCGGGGCGGTGTTTCTTTTATCATAGATGTGGGTGTTTTTTTTAAGCATGATTGCCCGCGCGTTGATGCGGGGCGTTAATTTTTTTTTGTGCGGCTTTATTTTTCCGGTCTCATGTTTAATAGTTTTTTTTATATGGGCTTATGTGTTGGGCGTCATGTCGTGGGTATTTTTTGATCTGAATAAATCTATATTTTTTTTTCCTATTTTGTGCTGAGCAATTTTTTTGTGCGGCTTTATTTTTTCGGTCTCATGTTTAATAGTTTTTTTTTATATGGGCTTATGTGTTGGGCGTCATGTCATGGGTATTTTTTGATCTGAATAAATCTATATTTTTTTTTCTATTTTGTGCTGAGCAATTTTTTTATATTTTTTATTTTGTGCGGGTTTATTTTTTCGGTCTCATGTTTAATAGTTTTTTTTATATGGGCTTATGTGTTGGGCGGGCGTAATGTCGTGGGTATTTTTTTATCTGAATAAATCTATATTTTTTTTCCTATTTTGTGCTGAGCAATTTTTTTTAGCGGGTTTATTTTTTTGGTCTCATGTTTAATAATTTTTTTTATATGAGCTTATGTTTTGGGCCTCATGGCGCGAATAATTTTTGATCTGAATAAATCAGTAATTTTGTATAATTTTTTTTTTAAGTTGCCTATTGTATCAAGCATGGTCAAAACGACGTAGTTTTAACCCAAATATAGTATATGTATATAATTTGGATATAGTGTTTGCTTTTGGGCCGTTTGAAGGTGTCGGGCTGTTTGAATATTTGTATATAATGTACAGACAAATACGAAAAGTTAATCAGGGTGGAGGTTTGCTTGTTGTCACAATCCATGAAGGCTATCATCTTGAACAAAAAAATCCGATCATTTACTTGCAGCTGCGGCACGGTGATAGTAACACATGTGTCAATAAAAAACAATCCATGGTTAGTCTTTCTAATTATAGTTAGTTCAATGGTATCATTGCTACCAAAGCCTCTTAAATTGAAACAAGTCTTTATACACTAATAATTTGGATTTTGGATTTTGCAGCAAGCAAAGAATAGCAAAAGTCCAGTATGGAATAATGAAAAGTTTGAGTTCATTTTCGACAGGCAACCAACTGAAAATATATTATTGTACTTGCACGTCCATGGTTCATCGTGGTTCCAATCCTATTTTGGCAAGAACACTTTTCAGATAAGGTACGTTAAGTTGGATCCCTAACTTTTTATAGTATTTAATGTTTTTTATTATCTCTGAATATGGTGTTTGTTTCATTTAAGTCATGGTCGGATTTGAGGATGTGCAGAGTGATCAACCGCACAGGGCCTCCAAATTTTAAGAGGCCCCGATGTTATGAGCGCATGGCTGATTTTATGTATTGTTTAACTTAATACCGATAAAAATCTAGTGTAGAACATAGTATTTGTGCGTTATAATTGGAAAAAATATTAGTTTCAATCGATTTATAAAAAAGAGAAGAAACAGAGTTGCAGACAAGTTGGAGAAGATGACATACTATGAGTAGTATTCACTTTCTTACCCTGAGGTTTATAGATTGTACATTTTATCATAGCTTTTTAGTTTCATTCTTGCATAAAAGTACAAATATGTTTACATATTTACATTTTTAACCTAAGTTTAGTAAAAAAAATAGATCTGTTCCAACGGCTTTTAAATGTTTGTTAAAGAAATATTTTATATGTGGTTAGTAAAATACTACGATAAACTCTAGACATTTTTTATATACAATTGTTTTAAACGACAATTGTTTACAACCTACGACACTTATCACACAAATTCAATTTCATCTTCAACGAGACTTGAACCCACAATCACCAAGTTATTCGGTCAATCACATACGGTTGCGCCAAGAGACCTTTGATTTATATACAATTTTTTATGTTTATGTTTACTTGACTTTTTTATATTATATAACATATAATTAAAATCGTGTTGTTTGATAGGCCTATTTTGTTACATTGGCACAGGTCCCCCAAAATCCACGCACTGGCCACTAGTGAGAATTACATCTACATAAGCCTTGCGGATGTCATGAAGAAAATATATATCAAAGAGTTATATGGGCTTACGAAATCGAAGAATAAGAATGCTGGTCTTCGTGTGGAGTTGAATTGGCGAAGCTTTAGCTAGAATTAATGCACTAACACAGTGTCCTTGGTTCTACAATTTGTAGCCTTCCGAGTTTAGTTTGCATGCAAGTTCATAGGATTTAGTCTCTAGTATTCTATAGGACATCACAAAAGTTTATATATTTCTCTCCATTTTATCATTTAACTTTGTGTTCGAATATATATTCTTTTAGTTAACGACATGGTTACACTTTTTTTCTTTATCTGTACTGCTTGGGAAATGTTTAGAAATCATAGATTTTTCTTAAGTGTTTCTTTATCCATGGGTAAAATATGTCCGGCCGTTATTGAATTTGTCCTAAATTTTTCTAATACCTTGTTACTGGAAGATCAACACATTATATAAACTCAAGCTTTGTTATATTGATGAACCAGGAAGTAACAGATTGCTACTGGTATAAAACACTGAGCTGCTTTTATATTAATTTTGAGTAAATATTCATTGAATTCTTTTTTTTTTGGAAAAATATAGACAAAGAATTCAAAGTTGTTTTTTTGGAAAAATACAGACAAAAAAAATCCAAAGTTGGTTGGGTCGGTTGATGACCATATATGTTCTATCCGGTCTACATTATTAAGCTTAGTTAAATAAAAAATTACTCCGTATTTATTTAAAAGGTATAAAGTATCTTTCTTGAGTCATCATCTCTCAAGTCTCGATTGACGGCTTTTGTAAATAGTAATCTTACGGACCAGAATAGATCAATTATTCAACATCCTTCATCTCCAATAACTACAAGTTCAACGCCTTTGAAATCTTACACAATCACAAAATGGTACATCCCATAAAACAACTTTGCTGATGAGAATTTCATTGGGAGAGGAGGATTTGGGAAAGTTTATAAAGGAGAAATTGACAACACCATGGTTGCATTAAAACGTTTAGATCGGGAGTTTGGGCAAGGAGATCCTGAGTTTTGGAAGGAGATTATGATGCTTTCTGTTTACAAACATGACAATATTGTCTCTCTCTTAGGGTATTGTGACGATTGTGGCGAGAAGATCCTCATGTATGAGTATCTACCTAAGAAAAGCCTTGACCGGTATCTCAAGAGCAGTGAGCTATCATGGGTTCGACGCCTTAAGCTATGTATTGGGCGCTCGTGATTAGCAAATTCTACATAATCCATGGGGGACCCAACAAAGAGTAATTGCATCGGGATATAAAAAGTTCAACATACTACTAGATTAGAACTGGAATGCAAGAACTCTGATTTTGGACTTTCCAAATTGTGGCCCTGCAATCAAAAAAATACATTTACACATATCCCACCCTGTAGGAATCTCATGGGTAATGTGACCCTTTATAATCGCCGCACGACAGGTTTCTTAACTAAAGAGTCCCCGGATGTTTATTCATTTGGCGTTGTCTTGTGAGAAGTATTGTGTGGGAGGTTTGTGAATTTCGATGATCTAAGCTTCAGCCTTAGTAGGATTAAATCGACCATCCATTCGACAAAATATGGATTATCAAAAATGAATAAGTAGAAAGATTCGGAGAATGAAATTAAATCCGAATTCTTTGGATGTGTTTTCAAAAGTTGCATATCAATGCTTGAAACTAGAACGTGATGAACGTCCATTAATTACGGAGATTGTAAGGGGGCTTGAAGCAGCACTTCTATGTCAAGTAAGCTGATCGTTTCTCAAAATTGAATAAAAAGGTCCTTCTAACTAATGCTTAATCATAACTAGAATATTTGTTGATAATTTGTTTTTTTTTTTCCGCAACTGATAGGTATCTGAACCATCCACCTCCTTTTCATTCTCCATAAAAAGGTCACCACCATGCCGTCATTTCCAATTTCATGAGATTCAGTTAGCAACAAAAAGCTTTGACGAAACATTAGTAGTTTTGGGAAAGTCTACAAAGGTAAGATTTTTGATGGATCAAAGCTTGTAACTGCTGCAATTAAACGGTTGGACTCCATGTCCAGTCAAGAAGCAGCTGAGTTTTGGCCCGAAGTTGAGATGCTTTCTACGTTTCGGCACTGTAATATTGTATCTTTGATTGGTTATTGTAATCAGGGAGATGAGATGATCCTTGTATATGAGTACATACCCAATGGATCACTAAATGATCATCTACATCGACTTGGTACCCCTCTTTCTTGGCTTGAGCGACTCAACATTTGCATAGATGCGGGTCGTGGGTTGCACTACCTTCACACAGGGGTTGAGGTTGGGGTTATACATCGCGATATCAAGAGCTCAAATTTTTTGTTAGATGAAAGCTGCACAGCCAAAATTGCAGACCTTGGGTTGGCAACGATAGTTCCAAGGAATCAGACTTACGTGTCAGATGATATAAAAGGCACTTTTGGGTATTTAGATCCTGATTATTTCTATACTGGAAAGCTGACAAGGAAGAGTGACGTGTATTCTTTTGGGGTGGTATTATTTGAGGTGCTATGTAGGAAGCACGCTGTAGATACTAGTCTTGATGAAGAGCAATACAGTTTAGCAATCTGGGCAACTGAATCTATCAAAAAGGGAAAATTAACGCAGATACTAGATTCTGATATAAGAGATCAAATATGCCCCCAAAATTAACGCAGATACCATGGCTGAGGCTTTGGGCAGTCTGGAGGCCGCGCTGACTTTACAAGAGAAATTCAATAATTCATTGCAACCAACACCAACACCATCACGCAGAACAATAATGGATAGAATATTTGGTGGAAACGTAAAAAATTTGCCTTGATGTAATTATCCTATGACTCACATCTCACAATAACAAGATGTAGTTTTTTCTTTCGTTTTTACAAAGGAAACGGTACGTAAAAATGAAATAACATTTCAGATTGTTGTTGATTAGTATTTGGTATTAATGTGTTGTCATGGTTTTTGGTGTTTCTTGGTGTTTTTGTATATTTTAGTTTAATCGCTTATATATATATTACTCATTATAAAGCATTTGGGACACTTTCATATTTAGAAAGTATGAAAATTCAAACTTTTCCTTTTCTTTTTATCGAAATATCATTTTTTAACAACAAACACATCCATTTCATTTTATGTAACAACTTTTTGTAACAACTTTTTATTATGTGCAATCTTGACCATCCATTCATTTTAGGGAAACAAATCTTAAAGTGACATGTGTCACTTCTTAATTAAAAAATCACATTTATTTTAAATTGAAATATCTTTTTATCTATTTTTTTTAATTTAATTTCACCATATTTTCTAAAAATTTTTGCTCTTTAATTCAACATTTATTTTGATATATTTTTTATTAATTTTTAGTTTTTTTTTATTTTTAATTTCCCCGAAACCACTACTTTACGCGGGTAACATGCTAGTTCTAATACAAAATTTTATGAGAAAAACGAAATTGAACTGGAAGTTTCAAATCTATGAAGTTTGCTACAAATTCGGCTAGGTGTATGTAAAACTACAACATAAGTTTGCTACAAACCGGACCAAGTGACTGTACCACCTCACCCGAGAACAGGTTAAATGTCACACTTATAGCATCACAAACGCAAGTGGAAGACTTTATTTATAAAATGGTTCAACGAGTTGACCAAGAACTAAGGAAATAAAATAGTCAAGTACATAATGACTTTCAAGCGAAAATAAATCCAACTTCAAAGTCTAAACGAAAGACAAATCCAACTTCAAAGTCTAAACAACTCTAAAAGAAAGGGGAAAACTATCATCAAGTCCGTCCACTAAGAGCTCCTAAGCACTCTTCCCTCATAACCCAATTTTCCTTTATTACCTGCCACGGAGAAAAGAAATGTGGCAGAGTTAAAGCTCGGTGAACATATATAAACAAAACGGATATATCAAATATACATACGTAAGCGAAATGGAATCAACATAACATGGGTAACAAGATTTCATATATCATAAGAGCTGAACGAAACAGATAACCAAACAAACATATAGAAATGCCCCACGAGCTTGAAACAAATTGTTAGCCTCAAAATATTGAGTCGAACAAAGAAGCTTGGCTACTAATTATGGAAGCTCGTTCTTTATATATTAAATGTTGTAATAGGCTAGAATTGGGTATCAGGCTCGTTTATCAATCTAATATTGTATATGTTGCGGGCTTAAGCCCAAGTTATCCCGAGCCCGACCCATGATCAAATACCATTCGGCCCAACAAAGCCCAAGAAGGCCGACCCACGATTTAAGTATAAATACCCTTCTCCAAGTGTGGAGAGGGTGTTGGTTTTCATTTTGTTTACACATATTTTGTTAGAATTAACCATCTCTTTTCTTCTGTCTACTTTCTCTCTAAAATTCTCTCTACTCTTCTTCTTATTCTTCCTATCTTATTTTCTTGTTTCCATTATAAAAGTGAAGTGATTGCTGGGTTACAACAATTGGTATCAAAGCCAGGTTAAACAGGACATAGATGTAATTGAAACAATAAACATCGAATTGGAACATAAAGTGCCTAAATTACTTAAGGAAAACGAGACTTTGAAAAGGCATTACAAAGAACTATTTGATTCTATCAAGACAACGAGAGCTAAGACTATAGAACACACAACTTCTTTGATTGCTCAAAATGCTTGCAGCATTAAAAAACGAGTTAAGAAAATTAACAGGAAATAATGTGAATACTAAGTTTGCAAAATCATCAATCTTAGGAAAACCTGTTTTACAACCACATAGAAACCAATCAGTTGTTAGACAACTGACTGCTTTTAAGTATGAGCGACTTAGAATTTCAAAACCACGATTTGACTCCCAAGTTGTTGTGAATAACGATTTGTCAACACCAATCACTATACATTATTTACCTAAGGAAAAAGAATTTGTTGTTGTAAAACCTCATCATGTGATTGTATCTGGAAAATCTAGGAATAGCTCAAAGAACATGCTAAGATTTAGTTCAAATGACATGGTTCATAATTACTATCTAGATAAAGCTAGAAAAAAGACACAAAAAGGTAAGAATCCAGAACCTAGTGTGATGCCTTCTTCTAAATCACAAAGCACAGCTAATGATAGAAAACTAAAACCTAGGATTAATAACCAAAACTTTAGGAATTGGCCTGCATCTAAGAGTAGTTGCGTAACGACAAAGACTGTGCCCATAGCAGAACACTCTAGGAATTCTAGAAAATTTTCTGATACCAAACATTTTTTTTGCTCAACATGTTAAAAATGTGTCTTTAATGCAAATCATGATTCTTGTGTAACAAAATTCCTGAATGAAGTCAACTCACGTGCTAAGGTTCCATCCAATAAGACAACGAACAAAAACAAACCCGTAGAGCAAATAAGTGTTGCAAAGAAACCAGAAAGACAGATCCCAAAAGGACATAGGTTTTCAATCAAAAAGACTTCCGTTGTGCATGAGAAAACAATGACTCCCAGATCTTGTCTTAGGTGGAAACCGACGGGTAAAATTTTCAAAACTGTTGGTCTTAGGTGGATTCCTACAGGAAAGATATTTGAATCTAGCACAACCAAGGTTGACAGTGAACCCCCACATGGTTCCAATACAGATATCACTAATCTTTAAGAATGCATACAAACTCTTGATTCAAGTGCAGGTACATCCATAAATGTTCAGGAGGAACAAAATCTTGATTTGAGTGCAGGTACTCCTTTCAATCTAAAGAAAGAAAGAATCAAGACGTGGATAAAAGACAATGTGATATCTGAGAGACCAAGGTTACATGGTACAACTTTGATACAAGAGATATCTGCTAGACAATCTTCCCAAGGGATTCGAAGTTTACTTACTTCGTGTACGTTTCAGTGCGCTTATCCTTAGCGTTAGAAGAGAAGTCTTCTAACATGATGTTTTTCAAAATGTTGAACACAATTTTTCAAGAATTTCTCAATGACAATTCAAAATCTTTCAAAATTGTATGTTCAACACTCCTTCCCTTATAAAGTTTTATAAGACAATTCTTTTACATTTGGTGTCATTTTCAAAATGAGTCAATGTTTGAGGAGGAGTTTTTTAAAAAACAATGTTTTAATGTTGTTGGATACATCATCACATGACAATTCTTATGTATTCAACACATTATAAAAAGTCTTAATAACAACTCCATAATAATAATGACAATTAAATAGAATGTTCGTTATAAGATGATCCAGTGTCTCAGCATAATTTTACAAGAATTCTTTAATGACAATTCACAATCTTTCAAAATTGTGTGCTCGACACTAGCTCAACCTCAATTTTATATTCATTTTATAACTTGGTATCATTTTTCTTGGTGTCAAACATATGTAAAATTGAGGGGAAGCAATACATGTTCCATATAATTCATGCTGATAACATTTTTTCTCCCCACGGAATTTTCAAGACAAATTTTAATCACCTGGTATTTCAAAGACTAAATGAATTAGTATTTAAAATAAGAGGAGTAATGTAATTAAAATGTGATCTTGAAAACAATAAGTGATCTAAACGACTCAAAATGTGCTCTTCGGAAAAGGTTTAATGGTTCGATCTTATACCCAACAACATCTTAATTTCACGACGATTCTAAAGTCATAAGGTGGTTAGGTTAGGTACTAGTCTTATGATCCAACTAGAACCGGAGGGATCTACCCAAGGACACTACATAGTTAGTAATAGCAGTTCTTAGGTATGATTGAAGATGAATGAGTTTAAGGGAATAATGCCAACTAAGATTGAGCTAACACTGGAACAATCACAACAAGGTGCTAGTAATGACGTCTTAGTAAGCATTGAAGGGGCTGAAGAATGAAAAAGAATTGTCTGGATAAAGGGTAAAAACAAAGCAGCCCTCCCTACACCTTAGGCAGAAATCGGGTCAATACATAATCTTTTATTTTTTACAAAGATGAATTCTGATATTAAAGAATGACATCATGGACCTAGTGAAGCAATGCACAACCCTCCCCAGCAATTCGAGTTTCTCTTAACAGAAAATTGTCTCATTTGTCACGAAGATACACACGAGTTCTATTGACTTTCTCACTATGAGTTAGTTGATATTGAATAGGTGGCAGTCTGCTCTAGCCTCCGAGTACTAAAACCAAAATGCACTAATCGAGTCTAAAGCCAAGAGATCCATAAATAAATCACATTAGGACACATTCCATTTCTAATACTTGTTGAACACCAATAAGTTCACAAGCTGTTAATAAGAGTCCTACGCATTATCCTTCCAGTGTCATCATCAAACAGCACTACGGTAGGTGACTTGCGAGATTCTATATGAATCAAGCTTGTGTCAACTGGATATCAATTTTGGTCCAGTAAATAAATTGACGACTCAATCAGAAAGATAGTAACTATCTGATTCACTTATATCGTGTTGTCTGTTTTGAGACGTTCCGGTATTGAGAACAAGCAAGTACAGTGAATCTAATGCATACGCGTTAGTGGATCTAACACTTTGAGCTGGAAACCCTATCAAGGAGGTTCTTCTAAATTGAACCTACCTGATCACAGGTACATTATTTAAACTGTTAAATGCTCCTCACGGAACCGGAGGTTAATGCAACCGAATCTCGACGAATGACAAAGCCATATTCGTTCATATATGCTATTTATCACTAACATTTAATGCAGGTACAAACGACGGTGTTGCAGCCTCATTCTAGTAGATTCCGATTCATTACCACATGCTCATGCTCAAACTACAAAGACATACTATAAGCATCAAGATTCAAGAATCAAGAAAGCTCAAGAATTAAAGACAAAGACTTCCGCAAACTCTGATATTAAAGATACCTCCTCAAAAACCAAGCTTCGGGGGAGATTATTAGAGAGCTTTCAAGATGATGCAAAGTATGAGCATGTTGGTCAAGACACAAGATCGCAAGATGGCAAAGACGACAAAGACAAGCAAGGAAAGGATTTAAAGATCTCGAAATCAAACACGAAGTCGAAAGACAATGACAAAGGCTCAAGATCAAAGATCACACAACATGAAGGAACAAGCCTACAACATAATAAAGACCAAAGACTCAAGAACTCAACGACAAAGCAATCTCAACAAGTCCAAAGAAGCAAGATTCAAGATCTCACCTTAAGAATTCGAAGACCACACATCAGAGGAGATTGTTAGCCTCAAAATATGTTTTTGAACATGGAAGCTCAGAATCTGCAGGAAGCCTCGCTTCGGGGAAGATTGTTAGCCTCAAAAATATTGAGTCAAACAAGAAAGCTCGGCTACTAATTATGGAAGCTTGGTCTTTATATATTTAATGTTGTAATAGGCTAGAATCGGGTATCGACTCGTTTATCAATCTAATATTGTATATGTTACGGGCTTAAGCCCAAGTTATCCCGAGCCCGACCCATGATCAAATACCATTCGGCCCAGCAAAGCCCAAAAAGGCCGACCCATGGTTTAAGTATAAATACCCCTCTCCAAGTGTGGAGAGGGTGTTGGTTCTCATTTTGTTTACACACATTTTGTTAGAATTAACCATCTCTTTTTCTTCTCTCTACTTTCTCTCTAAAATTCTCTCTACTCTTCTTCTTATTCTTCCCATCTTATTTTTTTGTTTTCATTATCGAAGTGAAGTGATTGATTGGTCATAACACAAATGTCTAAAGCATGCCGTATGCTTAGACCTTACAATCAAATACATATTATATATCATATCAAATTGTACATGGGAACTGCAAACTCCAGATGTACCTTACAAAATGTGAAATGGGGTGCTAGCACCGCACTAATTCATTCACCCAAAACTAAACTGAACAAAGTACATAGAATGCATCCATACGTCCCCCCTACAAATAAAATCACATATGGCTAAGTGCATAATAGAGCACACAAAACAAATGAGGACGCCGTGGACTGATCACACCGCCACAGATAGTGTCACGCCATTAGTGCCTCATAGCATATCGAAGCAAACATAATATGTCCAAAGAAGGTCATGTTTAAGCATACGAATAACTCATATCATGGCAATCTCAAATGAAGCATATATCAAAAGAGTTTAAAAGGGTTCAATGAAGTTATCGAATATAGCAAACGAATAACGAATCAAAAAATAAAGAAACATATATATGGATCTCAAAGGTGCAAATAGATACTGATAAAATGTCATAAGAATCTTTAAAAGAAATGATAGAATATATGTATCATTATTAATAGAATATATTAATAATGGCTTAAACAATAACCGTTTGACATTATGACATAAAGTTTTGGCATCCCATGCCATTATGCCATAAATCCTATCTTTTGTGTTTTTGTTATGTAGAAAGTTTTGCCAGCTCATGAAGCGACCGTGTCCCCTAAAAGATCATGGGAGATATTTATTCACACAAATGGTGGTAAGATAACTACGAGTTCAGTTAGATTGGCAAGATGGGCGGGTTCAGAAAATGGGTTGAAAATGTTGTTTTTAGATGGGTTGGGTGAGATGTTTGACCTTTCTTTTTATTATCTCATGTTTGAAAATGATGTGTCATGTTTGTGTAGTTTTAATGATATATTACACTTTTAATGATATATTACATCTTTTCATTATGTCATTTTTGAGGCTTTTAATGATGTGCAATGTATTTTGGGTTTTGTTAACTGCTTACATTTAAATATTGACATTGACGTGCATATTAAATTTTTAAAACTTGGTCCTAAGCTAAAGCAGTAAGGATGGGAACTGATATACTTGAAGCTAAGATGATATCCGGTAGGAGAGTCGGTGGTATTTGCGCAATAACAATACATTCAAGGTGATGAATCTCCATGTTTTACACATGACATATTATGTTAAGCTTTCCTCTTTTAAACATTATGTCTCTTATGTATTCTTATATTTAAACTATTTTTGTAATACATTTTATTGTGTAAGAAAAAAACTTAAATCTAGCCGCCCATCGGGCAGGCCATGAAGCTAGTTAATAGAATATATTAATAATGGCTTAAACAATAAGTGACAGGATATGTCGCATGACGAAAACATGTTTTTAAGTTATCTGCTGAGTTTTTTTACATAACTGTAGTATTTTTTTAAAAGTAATTAAGAAAGTACGTACTTTTGAAAATAATTAAGATAGCAGGTAATTTTCCTTTTTGAAAATAAAAAAAACTCTTGGAAATATTTTTGTTAGCAATACGTCACTCCCATCATCTTCTCTAATACTCGTCTCCTTCACCTCTTCATTTCCAACTCCTTATCAACCATGGTTATAAACGATGTACGGCCTTGATTCCAACATCATCGCTCGAAAGAATTTTATGTATCTTATGATGATTCCCACGACAACAAAATAAAGTTTCGCATGTTTGTGTTGATTCTCAACCAAGACGAAATCAACATCATAACAAGTTTAGTCGAAACCATAAATATTGAAAACTTCATACGGAAATATGTACCATCCTAATGTTCGTATTGACTCGCTCAAAGACTCGGTGAGGGTGATGATGCGCGGAACAATTCTAACGTCATCACTTGAAGGAACAATGAGAAAAAGAAAAAAATATATCTAAGTGATATCATATAATGTTGATTATATTTTCTCGTAGCATTTTCGTTGCATTTGAGAGAGTCCATACGAACGTTAGGATATTACATATTTCCATATGAAGTTTTCAATGTTTAGTTATTGTTGTAATGTTTGTTTTCATTAATAAAACTTTCACCCTTTTAAAAAAAAAAGTTTTCAATGTTTATGGTTTTGACTAAACTTGTTATGATATTGATTTCGTCTTGGTTGAGAATCAACACAAACATGCGATACTTTATTTTGTTGTTGTCGTTGGAATCATCATAAGATACATAAAATTCTTTCGAGCGATTATGTTGGAATCAAGGCCGTACATCATTTATAACCATGGTTGATAAGGAGTTGGAAATGAAGAGGTGAAGCTGGAGACGAGTGTTAGAGAAGATGATGGGAATGACGTATTGCTAACCAACACAATTAGCAAAACAAGCGTATATTTGGTATTTTAAGTCCGTTTTTGGTTATTTTAGCTCATTTTTAAAGGTAAAAGGTATGTGTAATTAAGCACATACCATTAGGGTTCAACATTATAGGTTCAATGTATGAGTTAGGGTTCAACATTATAGGTTCAATGTATGAGTTAGGGTTCAACATTATAGGTTTAATGTATGAGTTAGGGTTCAACATTATAGGTTCTTTGTATGAGCTAGGGTTCAACATTATAGGTTCAACGTATGAGTTAGGGTTCAACATTATAGGTTCAATGTATGAGTTAGGGTTACACATTAGAGGTTCAATGTATGAGTTTTTGGTTACACATTCGAGTTTAATGTATGATTAAGGTTACACATAGAAGTTTCAACGTATAATTAGGGTTACACATTAGAGGATCAACGAAGAAGGTAGGGGTTACACATTAGAAGGTTTAATGTATGATCAAGGGTTTACACATTATAGGACACAATGTAGGAGTTAGGGTTACACAATAGAGGTTCAAACCTAAAAGGTAGGTTACACATATTAGTGGTTCAATGTATGAGCAGTTACACATTAGAGGTCACCAATAAGGTAGGGTTACACATTAGAGGTTCAAAGAATGAGTTAGGTTCAACATAATAGGTTTCAATGTAGAGTTAGGGTTTCAAACAATAAAGGTTCTATGAATGCAAGGCTAGGTCAACATTATAGGTTCAATGTATGAGTTAGCGGTACACCATAAGGTCTACTATATGTAGGGTTTCACATTAGAGGTTCATTGTATGAATTTATGGTTACCACATAAGGTTCAATGTATGAGTTAGAGTTACACAATAGAGGTTCAACGTATTAAGGAAAGGTTACACCTTAGAGGTTCAAAGTATAAGTCTAGGTTACACATTAGAGTTCAATGTTAAAGCTAGGGTTACACATTAGAGGATCAATGTATGAGTTTAGGTTTACACATTAGAGTTTCAATGTATGTGAGCTAGGGTTACACATAGAGGATTTTCAAATAGTATGAAGCTAAGGGTTATACGACATAATTCAATGTATAGTTAGGTTACACATTAGAGGTTTCAAGCCGATAATTTAGGGTTACACATTAGAGTCAATGTATGAGCTAGGGTTACACATTAAGGTTCAACGAATAAGTAGGGTTACACATAAGAGGTTCAATTATGAGTAGGGTCCCAAAAAAAAAACATTATAGGTTCAATGTATGAGTTAGGGTTCAGCTTATAGGTTTTCTTGTATGAGCTAGGTTCAACATTATAGGTTCAACTATGGATTAAGGTTCAACATAAGGATTCAATGGTAGTGAGTTCAGGGTTACACATTGAGGTTCAATGTATGATTTAGGTTTACACATAGAGGTTCAATGTATGAGTTAGGGTTTCACATTAGAGGTTCAACGTATAAAGGTAGGGTTACACATTAGAGGTTAATGTAAAGATAAAAAATAAAAATAATATGATATAAATACATAAAATAAAATATTTAATAAAATTAAATTAATCATAATTAAAATAATTAATATTATATTAAATAAAATTTTGAAATAAAAAAATTAAATATTATTAAAATAAATAAAAAATGAGAGGGGCGGGGGTATTTAAAATAATAAAAAAAAAAGTAAAAAAATAGACATAAGATGTAATAAGAAATGTAAAGCAAAAAAAAAAAAAAATTGATAATTTAAAAAATTAAGAAATAAAAAAATAATAAAAAAAAATAAATAATAAGAAAATAAAATAATAAAGTAAAAAAATAAGACTAAAAAATAACAATAAAATAATAAAATATTTGTGAAAAAAAATCACATAACAAAACCCCAACCAAAAAAATACCAAACAACAATCAACAAACATTATACAACAGAAAAACAAACCAACATACCACACAAAAAAAAGAATCATAAAACCAAAAAAGAACAACAAACACATAACTACCACCGAAAAAATAAACAAAACACTCTTATCTACAATGGAAAATCCCATACAAAACCCATCAACACAATAACAAACAAAATAACATACTGTAAACAAAATAAAATAAAAACATTATAACAACCACTAAAAGATAAGAGATATGGGAGTTTACACATTAGAGATCAAGGATATGAGTAAGGTTACACATTAGAGTTCAACGAATAAGGAAGGGTAACACATTAGAGTTCAATTTACATAGCAAGTTACACATACGAGTTTCCAAAGAATGTAAGCACGCTAAGAGTTACACATTAAAGGTTTAATGATGAAGTTAAGGGTTCCACTTAAGAGTTCAACGTATAAAGGTAGGGTACTCATTTAGGTTCAATGTATGAGCAAAGGGGTTACCCATTAGATGATCAACGTATAAGGTCTGGGTTACACCATTAAGGTTCAATGTAGAGTTAGGGATCAACATTCTATGTTCAATGTATGATTGAAGGTTCAACATTATAGGTTCAACGTATGAGCTAGTGTTCAACATAAAAGGTTCTTTGTATGAGCAATTGTTCAACATAATAAGTTTCAAACGTATGAGTTAGGGTTCAACATGTAGGTTCAATTGTATAGTTAAGGGTTACACATAATAGGTTTCAATGTATGACAGTTGGGTACACATTAGAGTTCAATGGTATGAACGGGTACACATTAGAGGTTCACCATATAAGGTCGGGTACACAATAGTAGTTCAACGTAAAAGGTAGGGTTACCCATAGAAGGGTTCAATGTATGAGGAGCTAAGGGTTACACATTAGAGGTTCAATGTATGAGTTAGGTTACACATTAGAGGTCAACGTATAAGGTATTGGTTACACATTAGAGGTTTCAATTTCGAGCTAGGGTACACATTAGGAGAGTTCAACGTATAATGTTAGGGGTTACACATTAGAGGTTAAATGTTTGAGTTAGGGTTCAACATTATAGGTTCAATGTAATAGTTAGGGTTCAACATTATGAGGTTCTTTGTATAAGCTAGGGATCAACATTATAGGTTCATTAGAGTATAAGTTACATATTAGAGGTTCAACGTATAAGGTATGGTTACACATTAGAGGTTCAATGTATGGTAGTTTAAGGTAACAACATTAGAGGTTCAATGAATGAGTTAGGTTACACATTAGAGGTTCAACGTATAAAGGTAAGGTACACATAAAGTTCAAAGTATAGTTAGGGTTACACATAAGTTCAATGTATGCGTTAGGGTTACACATTAAGAAGGTTCAACGTATAAGGTAGGGGTACACAAATAGAGTTCAATGTATGAGCTAGGATTACACATTAAGTTCAATGTATAGCTACTGGTTACACCATTATAGGACAATGTATATGAAGCTATGTTTCACATTAGAGGTTCAAATGTATGAGTTAGGGTTTTAACATTAGAGTTCAAATGTTGGACTAGGGTTACACATTAGAGGTGCAATGAGAGCTAGGGTTACACATTAGAGGCTTACAATGAATGAGTTAAGTGTTACATCATTAGAGATCAATGTATGAAGGTAGGGTTACAACATTAAAGGTTCAACGTATAAGGGTAGGGGTTACAACACATTAGAGGCTCAACGTAAGAAGGTAGGATACACATTAGAGTCAATATATGAGTTAGGTTCACATTATAGGTCAATGTATAGATATGGTTCAACATTTAGGTTCTTTGTATGAGAAAGTTCAAACATATAAGGTTCAACGAATGAGTTAGGGTTCTCACATTGTTAGTTTAATGTATGAGTTAGGGTTACACATTAAGGTTCAATGTAAGATTTTGGGTTACACATAAGAGTTCAATTATGAGTTAGAGGTTACCACATTTAGAGGGTTTCACGTAAAAGGTAGGGCTACACAAGAGTGTTACAATGATGAGTGTAGGGTTACACATTAGAGGTTCAAATGTATGAGTTAGGGTTACACATAGAGTTTTCAACGTATAAGTAGGTTACACATTAGGTTCAATGTATGAGCTAAGGTTTACACATTATATGTTCAATGTATGAGCTAGGTTACACATAAGAGGTTCAATGTAAGATTAGGGTTACACAATAGAGGTTCAATGTATGAGTTAGGGTTACACATTAGAGGTTCAATGTTAGAGCTAAGAGGAGAGATAGACACATTAGAGGTTCAACGTATAAGGTAGGGTACACATTAGAGGTTCAAGTATAATATAGGGTATCAACATTATAGGTTCAAGTGTATGAGTAGGGTTCAACATTATAGGTTTCCAACGTAAAAAAAAATTTGAGCTAGGTTTAATGATGAAATAAATAAATGCAATGTAAGCAAGGACGAATGATCATTAAGGTTCAACAAGTGGTACCGTATACATTCCGTTAGCAACTGGACCACGAAATGCTTGTTGTACCTAATCGTAAACCTAAGGACAAACACTTTTAACGAGGTTGCAAAAAGGTATTTATTAAGAACCAACATCATCGTGAGATAATATTGACGTTTGGATTCTAGTGATCATGTTACGACTATCGGTTTCTTGATTCGTAACATAAGAAGGTTAACATAAGAGGTCAAAGTAAAGCTAAGGTTACACATTATATTTCAAAGAATGAGTAGGGTTCAACATATAGGTTCAATGTATGAAGTTAGGTTCAACTTAATATGTTCAACGTAAAGCAAGGATTAAGATTAAAAAAATTAAATGCATGTAATCAGGGACGTCTGAGCATTATAGGTTCAACGAGTGGACCCCGTACAACGTAGTTTGTTTAAAAGTCAAAGAATATCCCAGCGACTGACGCTGGAGGAAACTACAGCCCAAACCCGAAAAATATGTTAACTAATAAACTGGCCAGCTAATAAATAAGCCTGTTAAGTTTCCCCAGCGACATGTCAGCTGGATAGCTGTACATTCAAACGCTACAGACTAATAATGGACAATTACGCACTAAACAATGAAACAAAAGTATCCCCACGACATGACGCTGGGGAAACAGGCGGGACATTTCCCGCATAGATTATTCGCTGAATTTTTTTTATCAAATTTCTGAAAATTATTCCCCAGCGACAAGTCGCTGGGTAAACGTTTTCAATAACTTGACTAAAGATTTCAAACGAAAAAAATGCCACGTCGGTATTTGTCGTTTAGCGACTTTTCCCCAGCGACATATGTCGCTGGGGAAAAACGCGTTGGGGAAAGGGGCTTTTGTTGTAGTGATACAATGAACCATCATATGCATAACTGGGTAGTGACCTCGGCTCCACATATATAACAGAAAAATAGAAGTCATGCATTCTTAATAATAAGATATTTTGTTGCTTATCGTACGCAGTAACCTCCACATAAGTTGTTGCTTATACATATTTACACTACAACAAAAATGAGGTTTGGGGTCGAGAAAAAATTAGGGTCGACATAGTCGACCCTAAATTACACAGAGGGCCCACCATTTTCAACGAAATTGGTAAAGTCAACAAAACAAGTTTGGGTCGACATTTAGGGTCGACAATGTCGACCCTAAATTTTATATATAACTTTATATATTATTTAATGTATTAAATGTATTTAAATTGTATATATAAATGTGAAACCAATTTATAAATAAATAAAACAATTTAGTCGATCAAGGTTTCGACCCTAATTGTTTGTATGGCGAGTGTTTAGAATTTTATATGGCGTGATGTTTAAATTTGGTGAAAAAAGTGGAAATTTTTGAGGCAATTTAGGGTCCACATAATATGCAATATTTTGGGTCGACAAATGTCGACCTAAAATAAAACCAAATAATCAACAAAAAAACTTTTATGATAAATCTCATTTTATATTAGTTCACATTGGTCGACCCAAAATTGCAATTAATGTCGACCCTAAACTTGCCTCCAAAATTTCCCACTTTTTTCACCAAATTTAAACCTCCCGCCATATAAAATCTAAACAACTCGCCAATACAAACAATTATGTCGACATTGTCGACCCGAAATGTTTTATTTATTATAATTTGGTTTCACCTCTATATATACAATTAAATACATTAATACATTAAATAATATTTAAAGTATATATATAAAATTATAGGGTCGACATTGTCGACCCTAAATGTCGACTCCAAACTTGTTTTAGTTGACTTACCAATTTTCGTTGAAAATGGTGGGCCCTCTGTGTTAATTTAGGTCGACTATGTCGACCCAAATTTTTTCTAGACCCCAAACCTCAGTTTTTGTTGTAGTGTAAATATGTATAAGCAACAACTTATGTGGAGGTTACTGCGTACGATAAGCAACAAAATATCTTATTATTAAGAATGCATGACTTCTATTTTTCTGTTATATATGTGGAGCCGAGGTCACTACCCAGTTATGCATATGATGGTTCATTGTATCACTACAACAAAAGCCCCTTTCCCCAGCGCGTTTTTCCCCAGCGACATATGTCGCTGGGGAAAAGTCGCTAAACGACAAAAAACTCCGATTGCAAATTTTTTCTGGGGCTGTTTTAGGTAATCTTTAGTCAACGTTATGAAACGTTTCCCCAGCGACATGTCGCTGGGGAATAATTTCATGAAATTTGATAAAAAATTTCAGCGAAAATCTAAGCGGGAAATTATCCCGCCAGTCTTTCCCCAGCGACATGTCGCTGGGGATACTTTTGTTCATTGTTTAGTGCGTAATTAGTCCATAATTGCTGTAGCGTTTGAACTTACAGCTAACCCCAAGCGACAATGCGCTGGGAAAACTTAAACAGCTTTATTTATTAGGCTTGCCCGTTTATAAGATAACAGTATTTTCGGTTTTGGCTTAGTTTTTTCCCCCAGCGACATGTCCTGGGGATAATCATTGACTTTTAAACAAACTACGATGTACGGACCACACGTTGAACCTATAATCTCAATACGTCCCTTGCTTACATTGCATTTAATTATTTCATCATTAACCTAGCTCATATTGTAAGCCTATAAGATGAACCCCCCCCCCCCCTAACACATACATTGAACCTAAAATGTTGAACCCTAACGTCATACATAGCACCTATAATGTGTTAACCCAGCCACATACATGAACCTCTAATGTGTAAACCTACCTTATGTTACGAATCAAAACGAAGTCGAAACCATGATCACTAGATCCAACTTCAATATTATCTCACGATGATGTTGTTTCTTAATAAATAACCTTTTTGCACCCTCATTAAAACGTGGTTTGTCATTAGGTTTACGATTAGGTACAACACGTTTCTTGGTCCAGTTGCTACCGGAAAGTATACGGACCACTTGTTGAACCATAATGCTACATCACGTCCCTTGCTTACATTGCATTTAATTATTTTCATCATTAAACCTAGCTCATACGTTGAACCTATAATGTTGAACCCTAACTCATACATTGAACCTCTAATGTGTAACCCTAACTCATACATTGAACCTCTAATGTGTAACCCTACCTTATACGTTGAACCTCTAATGTGTAACCCTAGCTCATACATTGAACCTCTAATGTGTAACCCTAGCTCATACATTGAACCTCTAATGTGTAACCCTAACTCATACATTGAACCTCTAATGTGTAACCCTAACTCATACATTGAACCTCTAATGTGTAACCCTAGCTCATACATTGAACCTCTAATGTGTAACCCTACCTTATACGTTGAACCTCTAATGTGTAACCCTAACTCATACATTGAACCTCTAATGTGTAACCCTAACTCATACATTGAACCTCTAATGTGTAACCCTACCTTATACGTTGAACCTCTAATGTGTAACCCTAACTCATACATTGAACCTCTAATGTGTAACCCTAACTCATACATTGAACCTCTAATGTGTAACCCTAACTCATACATTGAACCTACAATGTTGAACCCTAACTCATACGTTGAACCTATAATGTTGAACCCTAGCTCATACAAAGAACCTATAATTTGAAACCCATAACACTAACATTGAACCAATAAAGTTGAAAACCCTAACTCATATAATGAACCTCTAATGTGAAACCTACCTATACGTTGAGGCTCTACTGTGTAACCCTACATTATACGTGGAACCTTTAATGTGTAAACCCTACCACATACATTGAACCCTCTAATGGTAACCCAACTCATACATTGAACCTCAATGTGTAACCCCTAGCTCATACATTGAACCACTAATGTGTAACCCAAGCCCATACATGAACCACTAATGTGTAACCTAGACTCATACATTGAACCTCTAATGTGTAACCCTAGCTCATACATTGAACCCTCGAATGAACCCTACCTCATATCATTGAAGCCTCTAATGTTAATCCCTAGCTCATACATGAACCTCTAATGTAACCCTACCTTATAACGTTTGCACCTCTAATTGGTAACCCTAACTCATACATTGAACCACTAATGTGTAACCCTAACTCATACATTGAACCTTTAATGTGTAACCTTACCTTATACGTTAACCTCTATGTGTAACCCGAACTCATACATTGAACCCTAATGTGTAACCCTAACTCATACATTGAACCTCAATGTTGTAACCCTACCTTATACGTTGAAACTCTAATATGTAACCCTAACTCATACATTGAAACCTATAATGTTAGAACCCTAGCTTATACAAAGAACCTATAATGTTTGAACCAACTCATACATTGAACCTATAATGTTTGAACCCAAACTCATACATTGACTCTAATGTGTAACTTCAACCTTAAACGTTGAAACCTCTAATTTAACCCAGCTCATACATTGAACCACTATTGTTGTAACCCTCCCTTAACGTTGAGACCTCTAATTGTAACCCTAACCTCCATACAGTAACCTCTAATGTGTAACCCTACTCATACATTGAACCTCTAATTGTTAACCCTACCTATACGTTGAACCTCTAATGTAACCCAACATATATGTTGAACCTCTAAAGTGTAACCCTAACTCATACATTGAACCTCTAAGGAAACCCAACTCATACATTGAACCCTCTAATGTGTAACCCTAATCATACATTGACCTACAATGTTGAACCCATAACTCATACGATGCACTATAATGTTGAACACTAGCTCATAAAAGAACCTATAATGTTAGAACCCATAGCTCATACGTGACCTATAATGTTGAACCCTAACCATACATTGAACCTATAATGGATGAACCCTAACTCATACATTGAACCTCTAATTGTGTAACCCTACCTTATACTGAACCACGAATGTTGTAACCCTAGCTCATACATTAACCTCTAATGTGTAACCCTACCTAATACGTTGAACCTCTAATGTGTAACCCTAACTCATACAATAAACCTCCAATTTTTAACTCTAGCTCAACATTGACACTAAATGTGAGAACCTAGCTCATACATTGAACCTCTAATTGTAACCCTACTTATACGATGAACCTCTAATGTGTAACCTAACTCATACATTGAACCTCTAATGTGTAACCCTAACTCATACATTAAACCTCTAATGTTAACCCTACCTATACGTTGAACCTCTAATTGTAACCCTAACTCATACATTGAACCTCTAATGTGTAACCCAAACTCATACATTGAACCGTCAAATGTGTAACCCTAACTCAAACATTGAACCTACAATGTGAACCCAATCATACGTTTAACCTATAATTTTTGAACCCTAGCTCATACAAAGAACCATAATCTTGAACCCTAACTCAATACATTTAACCTATAATGTTTGAAGCCCTAACTCATACATTGAACTCTATGTGTATCCCTACCTTATACTTGAACTCTAATGTGATAACCACAAGCTCATACATTGAACCTCTAATGTGTAACCCTACCTTATACGTTGAACCTCTAATGTGTAACCCTAACTCATACATTGAACCTCTAATGTGTAACCCTAACTCATACATTGAACCTCTAATGTGTAACCCTAGCTCATACATTGAACCTCTAATGTGTAACCCTAACTCATACATTGAACCTCTAATGTGTAACCCTAGCTCATACATTGAACCTCTAATGTGTAACCCTAACTCATACATTGAACCTCTAATGTTGAACCCTACCCTTATAACGTTAACTCTAATGAGTAACCCTAACTCATACATTGAATCTCTAATGTGTAAACCCTAACACATACATTTATACCTCAAATGTGTTAACCCTACCTTAAACGTTTACCTCTCATTGTACCCTAACTCATACATTGAACTATAATGTTGAACCCTAGCTCATAACAAAAACCTATAATGTGAACCTAACTCATACGTTGAACCTATAATGTTGAACCCTAGCTCATACATTGAACCTCTAATGTGTAACCCTACCTTATACGTTGAACCTCTAATGTGTAAACCCTAGCTCAGTACATTGACCACTATGTGTAACCCTACCTTATACGTTGAACCTCTAATGTGTAACCCTAACTCAAACATGAACCTCTAATGTGTAAACCAACACATACATCAACCTCTAATGAGAACCCTACCTATACGTATGAACCTCTACTTGTAACCCTACCATTATACGTTTAACCCAACTAAGTGTAATCCCAACCTCATATCATTAAACCTCTAATGTGTAACCCAAAAACATACATTGAACCTCTAATGTGTAACCCTAACTCATACATTGAACCTCTAATGTGTAACCCTAGCTCATAAATTGAACCTCTAATGTGTAACCCTAACTCATACATTGAACCTATAATGTTGAACCTATAATCTTGATGGGTAGAAAGGTGGAGCATATGGGTTTAGTTCACGTTGAGTAGTGTTCATAACTAGTTATATGTGTGTGTTTTGGGGTGAAACTTTGCGTGTGAGAGAGATGATATGACCAGGAGATGAAACGGGTTGTATGTATAATAATGGTGGCTAGTGAAGTGAGAGTGAGAGTTGAAATGAGTTGAGGTGTGATAAGGTTAAAAGATGTAATGATAAGGTTAAAAGATTAATTTATAAATATAACTTATTAGTATTTATATTTATAAATGTATACAATTTAACAAAATTTTTAATAAGAAAAAACTTTCCCCAGCGACATGTCGCTGGGGAAAATATTTCATTCGATGGGGAAGTTTTTTCGTTAAGCCCTCCATAATTTTTCAATAACGCGCCATTTTCGCAAAACGACAAAATGCAAAGTTTCCCCAGCGACATGTCGCTGGGGATTGTCGCTGGGAAAAAAACTTTATCATAAACAGGTCTGCTTTTCTCATAGACGACCAAAACCGATTAAAACAAAAAAAACCTCTCTTTGACGATTTTATCATCAAAAAAACCACCACCACACCACTCATCGCCACCATCACCACCACCACACCACTCATCGCCACCACCACGGCATAACCCACCACACACGAGCACCTCCTCCTCTAAAAGTTTAATTCTTTTTCTTTTAATCCTCTAAAATGATAATTCTTGGTATTTGTGGAGTAGCGTGACGACAGCGGGGATTGTTCTTGGTATTGGGTGGCAGTTGGCGGGTTTTTGGCGGGGCAGTTGGCGGGTTTTGGCGGGGCAGCGGGGTTTTTGGCGGGCCAGCGGGTTTTTGGCGGGGCAGCGGGTTTAATAAGGTGTGCTTTTTTTTATCCTTTAGGTATCCCCAGCGACATGTCGTCGGGGATTGTAAAAACTTATTAATTTTTGTTTAACCATAATTTTTGTTGGCGGGGCAGCGGGTTTAATAACGTTGGGGATTGTAAAAACTTTTTTTTATCCTTTATGATTGTTTTAGGATTTTAGAGATTAAATTCGGAAAATCCCCGTCTGAATTTGATCATCCTATAGAAAACCCGTCCGAAATTAATTTATTAGAAATTAATTTCAGAAAGTCCCCAGTTTTGGGACTGCTTTTTTAATGTTTTGTCTCATTTAGGATATGAATGCGTATAATTGGTTTACTATTTGAGATGATTTCGACAGTGTTTCTCCTTTACTCCTACGAATATGTCTTTAAACACATATTTGGGGAGTTGAGGGGAAATGCTGCCAAAATTTTCTCAAATAGTAAATCGGTTATACGCATTCATATATGAGACGAATCATTAAAAGAGTGGGTTAGGATTGCCTTCCATAGTTGCACTAGGTGAACAAAACATCTAGGATTGCCTTCCATAGTTGCCTTCCATGTAATAACTAAATGTATAGATAAAACGCAGGTATGGTATTCGCTGATAAGAGTTGGTTAGAAAAACCGCATGGTTCCCGAGAATTTTATGACGGTGTCCAAAAATTCGTCGCTCATTGCACGCCGTTAGTGAATAGTGAGGGGAAAATTAGATGTCCATGCAAAAGATGTCGAAATATATTATTCAAACCCATCGAAAGGTGTTGAGACTACAGACATTGTTTCAGGACAAAATTTCAATATGAGAGCGATGGTTTTATGGACCATAAATGATTTTCCTGCTCGAAGTAGTTTGTCTGGGTGGAGTGGGCAAGGTTACAAGGCATGCCCTACATGTAATGAAGAAACTCCATCTATTGGCGTGAAAAACAAAATAGCTTATGTTGGCCACAGAAGATTCTTAAGGAAGCCCCATAAATGGAGGAGTTCACGTGAATTCAATGGCGATACTGATCACAGAGATCCTCCTAAAGAATATCCTAGGGATGTAATCCTGGCTCAGCATGCTAGATTGCTAACGCGTGTGCCGGGTAAACATCCGAAACATGGGGGTGTGAAGATAAAACGCAATGTTGAAGTCGAGCTTAACTGGACTAAACGGTCTATTTTTTACGAGCTTGAGTATTGGTCTTTTATTTCACTAAGACACAATTTAGACATCATGCATATCGAAAAAAATGTGTTGGAGGCCATCTTGAACACTTTGTTAATGAATGACAAATCCAAAGACACCGCCAAGGCAAGACAAGACTTGCAAAATTTGGGCATTCGAAGACCTTTGTGGCTAACCAAAAACCACAAGGGGAAGATCGTGAAGCCCCAGGCTGCGTATTCTTTCACACCAGAGAACCGGAAAAAGTTTTGTCAGTACATCAAAGGCGTTAAACTACCAGATGGGTTCGGATCATGTTCAAGCACAAAGTGACCGATAATGATACAAATATAACGGGCCTGAAGTCTCATGACTGTCATATAATGATGCAACGTTTACTTCCTTATGGACTTCAAAATTACTTGCCCGATAATATTGCAAAACCAATAATCGAGCTATCTTCCTTGTTTAAGCAACTCTGCTCTGCAACTTTGATGGAGGATGACATGTTGAAAGCTTCGGTCAAGGTGGTTGAAATTCTATGCGAGCTTGAGCGCATATATCCTCCTGCTTTCTTTGACATTATGATTCACTTGCCCATCCATTTAGCTCTAGAGGCTCTTGAAGGTGGGCCTATTCACCCCCGGTGGATGTTTCTATTTGAAAGATTCATGAAGAAGCTAAAAGGTTATGTAAGAAATAAAGCTAAGCCGGAAGGTTCGATCGCGGAGGGTTATGTTGCAGAAGAAGCATTGACTTTAAGTTCTCATTATTTTCGGGATGTTACCACGAAATCGAATCGTCTCTAACGTGGACCCCCCTCCCCCAACTTGTCAGTTTCAGGCGTTCCGGTCGGTATGCAATACGATTGGTTTACGGTCGTTTCCTCCTTTTGGTGGTTCACGTGAATTCAATGGCGTTACTGAATATAATTGATCATCATATAGAATATCCTTGGGATGTAATACTGTCTCAGCTTGATAGATTGCTAACGGGTGTTGCCGGGGTAAACATCCGAAAAAAATGGGGTGTGAAGTAAAACGCTAATGTTGAAAGTCGAGCTTAACTGGACTAATACGGTCTATTTTTTACGTGCTTGAGTATTGGTATTTTTTTCTTAAGACACAATTTAGACATAATGCAGATCGAAAATAATTTGTTGGTGGCCAATCGTGAAACATTTGTTAATGAATGACAAATCAAAAGACAACCGCCAGGCAAGACAAGACTTGCAAAAGTTAGGAATTCGATAGACCTTGTGGCTAACCCAAAAACCAAAGGGGAAGATCGTGAAGCCTCAGCTGCTTATTCTTTCACACCAGAGAACCGCGGTAAAAAAGTTTGTAAGTACATTAAAGGAGTTAAACTTACAGATGGGTTCGGATCATGCTTCAAGCACAATGTGACCGATTAATTATATTAATATAACAGGTCCTGAAGTCTCATGACTGTAATATAATGATGCAACGTTTACTTCCTTATGGACTTCAAAATTACTTGCCCGACAATATTGCGAACCACATTAATCGAGCTATCTTCCTTGTTTTAAGCAACTCTGCTTCTGCAACTTTGATGGTAGGATGTCATGTTGAAAGCTTAGGTCAAGGTGGTTGAATTTCTATTGAGCTTGTGCGCGTTATCCTCCTGCTTTCTTAGACATTATGATTCACTTGCCCATCCCTTTTAGCTCTAGAGGCTCTTGAAGGCGGGCCTATTTACCCCCGGTGGATGTTTCTATTTGAAAGATTCATGAAGAAGCTAAAAGGTTATGTAAGAAATAAAGCTAAGCTGGAAGGTTCGATCGCGGAGGGTTATGTTGCAGAAGAAGCCATGACTTTAAGTTTCATTTTTATTTTTCGGGATGTTACCACGAAATTTAATCGTCTCGAACGTAATGTGGACCCCCCTCCCCCAACGTGTCAGTTTCAGGCGTTCCGGTCGGTATGCAATACGATTGGTTTACGGTCGTTTCCTCCTTTTGATGCCAAAGAGTTCAATAAAGCGAGAATGGATATCGTACTCCAACAGTCCATGAGATCGACACAGTTAACGGGCCAGTTCCAGAGGGTACGCGTTTTTTTAATTTTGTAATTTTTTTTTCTTACTTATCATTTCGATCGACCTATTCTATACCATGAAGTTTTTTAGTTTATTTCCTGAAAAAAACATGCTAAAAAGAATTCACCAGCTGGTATTAGGACGCTGGCTAAACTTAGCTTATTTTGTGTATTAAGTGTAAAAATTAACAATATCATATTTTTTGTTTTCTTTCTATCAATAGCTTCTTCATTGTTTGCAGAACGTCACGCAAACAATCTCCAAGACCCAGAGGTTAGCACAACCAGCGAGTTATTCGCTTTGGCTAATGGACCATCAAGGACTCCAATGTCAGTAAACGCTTGCGTAGTAGATGGTGTGAGGTATGTCGTGCAGAGCCGCGATGAACATCGCACAACTCAAAACAGCGGCATTTGTGCGCCTGGCCCTAACGGGGAAATGTCTTATGGTCAGCTTCAAGAAATCATCGAGTTTAAATATTTGTCGTTCAAAGTTGGTTGTTCAGAGTTAAGTGGTTAGACACTAGATCAATGGTAGAGTACAAGAATTTCCTTTAGAAACGGAATGACACAAATAATCGGCTCTGGGGTGGTGGAAAACATGATCAATACATTCTCGCAAACACAAGTTAAACAAGTTTCTACACTTGAAGATCCGGCAAAACCCAACGTGAAGGTAGTCAGAACATGATATCATAAAAAGCTTTTTCAACATGGGGTGTAATCGTGGTAGAGAATCGGAACCTGATTATTATTCTTTTGGGATTATCATTGATCTCCCACCTTCTACTAGTGGGAATGACTTGGATAATGTCACCTTCTATATAGATTTGCATATATAGATGGTGAATCAAGGAGGTTGAGCACCGCAAAGATATCATGATGTTTCTTGCGAAGACGAGGATATTAGCTGATGATGAAGACCCACTTCCTCATGATTTAGTCAGATTCTGATTGTTGAAGTCTCATCAATGATGATCGATGTGTTGAGAAAGTTTATTCTTGTGAAGGAGAAGATTAACCTTGTGTGCAAAATACAATTATATATTTGAATGAATGAATGAATGATTGAAAATGTTGGTGGATTGTATTATTGTGTAAATTTATTTGTTATTTGTTTTGTGAATGCTTGTATTTTTTTGTTCACATGAATTTCTAATGTTATGCTAATTGTCTTTAACAGATGGCTGATGTTGCACTGAGCACATGGCGAGGACGGTGCGTGGTGAGGATCATTCTCGTCCCACCTCATACATCATTCGGTGCGCGGGTTGCTTATCAACCGACGTGGTATGATTTTCTGGTTTATTGTAATACAACATAAAATTTGATACATCATATATTGATCTTGCTTGCCTTGACTTTTAATGACTTTATCATCACTTATTTTGCAGGAAAGAAAAGCGAAAGCCCCAATTTGGGCGGGGTTAAAGCGGGGGCAGGGAGATCCCGGAAAGGCCCGGAACCAAGTATTAAAGGATTGCGGTGGCGCATAATGGCAGGTCCCATGCGAGATCGGGTTCGAAGAACGTGCTGATAACACGGTTGCCCTATCGGCCCTCTACTCGAACTCAGTGGGGAAAAATTCGGGAGATGATTAGGGTATACCTTAGTATTACCTTCCTTCCCCACACGGCTCGTAGAAGGTCCCAGCGGGGACAGGCGAGGCTGATGGCACTCTTGGGGTCAGTTATCTCTTTTATGTTTATTTAATTATCGTGTATCATTTATTTAATTAGTGTTTTATTTTATCTAAATTCGTTTATTTATTTATATACATATAATAAATAAACAAATTTAAATTAATATTTAAATTATATTTCTAACTCTGTTTTCATGTGTTGTATATGATTGCAGTTAAGTATATACCTCGAGCCGCATACTGAGATCCGTGCGATGGCCTAGACGTAGAAAGGATACATTCAGGATCAGTTTGAAAAATCACAATAACCACCAACAAGTCAACCTTGAAGAGGGAGCTTTTGGATCAGAGATCCCGAGGATGGGTGCTTTATGATTTGGATCGGATCAGGCGGGGCAACCCGATGGGTACAAGGTGATGAGTGGGGACGAAATACATAAACTTCTGGAATGACCCTGCCAACGCCCAGCGAGCCTGAAACAAATAGGATGATTCGGTCCAAGAGAACAGTGGTTATCCAACGCATGGATCTCGGTCGATTCCCTCCTCAACTCGACATCTGATGGTATTTATTATTATTATTATTGATTTTAACATACACTATATATATCTGATTATACATTTTGGTGTGTTAAGGTTTGTGTTTTTAATTAGATTTGATCTTATATGCGTGTGTATGTACAAGAAAATGACGTCGACACCCAAGAGGAAACCTTCAGAGATCGACACGTTCTATCGTCTGCCACACCGTTATCGGTGTTTTCCACAGTTCCTGAGGCTCTCAGGATGTTGTAAGTATTCTTCAAACCATACTTTAATGAATCATCGATTTACTATGTAGCAACCAGACTATTATATTTACTGAGCATGGTTTATGTTCTACTACATAGGATAGGTGAGGGAGCTCGTGGCGTCGGGTGAGCGCACCACTGCAGAAATCTATACGAGAGGTACGAGGTGGAAAGCTTCGTAGGCCACATTTCATGGCGTGGGTCCGGTTAAATGCCAGGATAGTCCGCTCTAGGCTGAGCTATACCGCATACCGTTGAAGAAAGCTAGGATGTCGTTTTCATGATGAGCTTGTATGTAGGAGACGACAACAGGTTCGCGGATGCTTTTGCTCGTAATGATTCAGTGGAGCAGCGGGAGTCGGGGGAGTCGCAGCGATGTGATAGTGAGGGAGGAGAGGATGGTGATGATAGGGGGGTGAGGATGGTGGCGATGACACGAGTTTTGTGTGTTATAATGTTCATTAGTATGGTCATTATTTTCTTTATGTTTATCTTGGGCCTATGACTTGTTTCCTCTAGTTTGCGACATTTAAACGCTGGTTTCCCTATACTTTCTTGTGCACTTATTTAGGCTTCTTGGTCGATTTCACCATATGGATTTTGGTTTGGGTACAAGTTGTGGTGTATTTTGTATTGCGAGATGGAGTTTCTTTGTATTTGTGTTTTGTAAAGTTGTGGTTGAGTGTTACAGGTTGTGGTAGTTTTTTCTTGAGAAAAAATCTGGAAATGCTGCTGTGCAGGCAGGGATTCTTTTCACGGAAAAAATCTGGAAATGCTGCATGTGCAAGATGGTATTTTAAAAAAAATTGTCTACTTTGTCGACAGGACATGACGCTGAAGAAGAAATCGCTAAAGGACATAACTCTCGAGGTGAAAAGCGTGAAAAGTCAAAATTATAAGGGAAATTTTTCCCCAGCGAAATGTCAAATGGGGAAAATGTGCAATTAAATTAGTTTTTTTTATTAAATTTATATTATTTGGTTTTATTCAGAACGTTTATCCAGCGACATGACGCTGGGGAATCTACTGCCACCGTGGCACCAATCCTTGACACAAAAAAATAAGTTGGGGCCCATGTTCGCGGGGATTTCGATGGGGAACGGTTTGCACATCGAGCTTACCCCATCACTTTTCCCAGCGACATTTCGCTGGGATAGATTTCTCCAGGACATGTCGCTGGCAAAATTGTCGGAATTGTTGCTGGGTGAATGCATCGATTGTTGTAGTTGGGATTCAGTACCTCCCTCTAATATCGTGTTGCTAAATATTGAATTGACACGTAACATATGCTTATTATTTGATACAATATCTTTAATGTTAAATAAACATTAATTTCCTATTAATCATAAACTTAATGGACTTAAGTTCAACAAACGAACTCAAGTCCTTTTAATCTTTAATGCTAAGTAGTTACAATATTTAGTATAGTGATAAATCATATCAATTGTGCACGCATTTTTTGTCTAAATGAATCATAATGTTATATTTACGTACTATATTAGATTATTTTATCTGATAATATTTTTAATCTGTCATGTGATACGTAATTTAACGGAATCATGATGGAATAATTTACTGCATGATATATGCAGTTGTATCATCTGCTCTAAATGTAAGATTGTAAGGTGGCGTTTGAATTTAACTTAATTTACCTAATATAAAAAAACAGAATTTAAAAAGTCGTATGAAAGCTATTCGTTCATGACAATTGAGAAAGATAAATAAAAATACTTTGCGACAAAATTTGTGGGGTCTCATTAGTTACATTAAGATCGATTTAATTTGTAAGCAACAAGTGGTAATTTTTTTTTTTTAAACGGCAAGTTAGTTGTTAGTGATTCAAGCTCATATGGAAAACCCTCACGGTGATGCTCGAACCCGAGATCTCACACATGTAGTAACAACCTTCCCAATATTACCTTTAGTGGCTATCTAAGCTAACCCAGATGGTTAATACAACTAAGTGTTATAAGTGTTAGTTGAAATTTATATTTATATTCAATTCCCATTCTAAACGACGACGTTTTCGTAGTCCTTGCTACTGAGTGGCCATTGGGCCGGCCCATTTTGTTTTTTTTTGAAGTTGGCAATATAAAAATTGCGCGGACTACATAATAGGAAATTTTTTTCCACAAAGTTCGAATGTCAAATTAATAAATACTCGCGACGTGAGGTCGGAGGGGGGGTGGTCGGGTGGGTCAATCAAATAGCCCATATAAAGTATAACAAACTCTTAAAACATGAGACCGATAAAATAAACCATTATAATAAAAAATGCTCAGCACAATATAAGGAAAGATTTTAATCACAATAAAGTACTGATTTAATCAGGATAAAAAAAATACCGGCGACATGAGGGCGCCAACACATAAGTTTTTTTTATATTTTAGGCAATATAAAAAAAAAAATGGTCAGCAAAATAGGAAAAAAATTACAAAGGTATGATTTATTCAGATAAAAACAACCCGCGGACATTGAGGCCCAGCACATAAGCCCATATAAAAATAAACTATTAAACATGAGACCGAAAAAATAAACCCAATATAAAAAAAATGGCTCGGCACAAAATAGAAAAAAATTTACAAAAGTTCTGATTTAATCAGATAAAAAAATACCCGCGACATGAGGCCTAACACAAAAGCTCATATAAAAAAAACTATTAAACATGAGGTCCAGCGACAACGCGCGTGCTATTTTGATAAAAAAAAACCAGAAAATAAAATTCAAAAAAAAAACCTAAAAAATTAATTGTCGACACCAATTTAAAAAAAAAAACCCCCCGCCCCGCACCAACGAAAACATACCCGCCCCGCAGCAACGCGCGGATACTTTTGCTTGTTTCTTATATAAAGATTATTGGAATGATTAATTATGGGCTTCTTCGTATTTTTTATATAGCGACGAGCTACTTATTGGTGTTCTCAATCCAGATTATCAGATTATGAAGCCCACTTGAAAAATGATATGTCTGTTGTGCATTCACGAAATTTTTATTTTATATATATTCAATAGAGAGGGGGGGGGTTTTTTGGAACTTTCTGTCATTCTATGCAATGTAGATCAGTGATGGGCCATATAAAAATTTTTAGCCAAAATTTTGGGCCGATCCCAATTATTATTTTTTTTATTTTTTTTTTTTTTTAAATTTGTTGGCAACAAAATAAGGAGAAAAAAAATGTTACAAATGTAACGACGCATTAGATAAAAAAAATACTCGCTGGTAACATTTCCGAATTGACTTCAAAATATCATTTTACTCCATGAGAATAAAATATAATTCGGCAATAAAATAAAAATAATAAAATAAAATCATTTGAGATGGGTTGACTTTATATTCATTTTAAGACACGCTAGCTACAGTGCTGGGCCAGAACATTTAGCCCAAAAATTTGGGCCGGCCTAATTAGTTTTTTTTTTTTTTAAATTGTTGGCACAATTAGGGAGGAAAAAATGTTACAAAAGTACCGACGCATTCAGATAAAAAAATACTGCGGTAACATTTCCGAATTGACTTAACATTGTCATTTTTCTCCATGGGACCAAAATAAAATAAATCGTAAAATAAAAAAAAAAAATTAATTTTTAACGCCACGCAAAACAACGCACTAAGACCATAAAAAAAACTACTAAACAGATACTGAAAAAAGAAATCCCGCATTATTAAATATGAGACCGACAAATAAACTGCACTAAATTAAAGAAAAAAAAAAGAATTTAATGACACGCACAACGCGCGGAAAAATTAACGCACCCGCAGTAACGTTGCAGGTAAAATAAACTTACACTATTAAAAAAACAAAAGCGCGAAAAAAAATTAAAAATAAAATAAATAAAATAATATAACGCCTCCTGCAACTACGTGCGAAAAAATTAACGCCCGCCGCAACGGCGGATTTAGATTATGCACCATTAATATTATATATATAATCAATAGATAAGGGTTGACTTACTGTTCATTTAAGCACTGTAGCTACAGTGCTACAGTGCTGGCCAAAGAAATTAGCCTAAAAATTTGGGCCGGCCTAATTAGTTTTTTTTTTTTTTAAATTGTTGGCACAAAATAGGGAGGAAAAAAATGTTACAAAAGTACCGACGCATTCAGATAAAAAAATACCCGCGGTAACATTTCCGAATTGACTTAAACAGTGTCATTTTACACCATGAGAACAAAAAAATAAATTCGCAAAAAAAATAAAAAAAATAAATAATAAAAAAATAAAATTTTAACCCCACGCAACAACGCGTAAGACCATAAAAAAACTACTAAACACTATACTGAAAAAGTAAACCCGCACTATTAAATATGAGACCGACAAAATAAACTCGCACAAAATTAAAAGAAAAAAAAAGAATTAATGACACGCAACAACGCACGAAAAATTAACGTACCGCAGTAACGTGCAGGAAAAAATAAACTTACACTATTAAACATAAAAAAACGCGTGAAAAAAAATTAAAAAAAATAAATAAATAAATATAACGCCCTGCAACAACGTGCCAAAAATTAACGCCCGCAACAACGCACAGATATCTTTGCTTGTTATCATCAAGCATATGCACCATTAATATTATCATCAAGCATATAATATTATCATCAAGCATATAAAAAATTATCCAAACATCAATTTTCTAGTATTCAAACACCACTTTTGCTATAAAAAACCGGTTCGACCGCCGGGTCAACCCGTTTTTATGCACATGTCCAAACACTCATTTTCTAGTGTCCAAACGCCACTTTTACTATAAAAAATCGGTTCGACCGCCGGGTCAACCGGTTCGATAAACCGGTTAGTTTTGACCCGTTTTTTGGCCGGAACCGGTTCGACCGGCCGGGTCGAACCGGGTTTCAAAACACTGGCACTACTTCACATGCTTATTCTAAAAGAAGTTGTCATGGTCACAAATATGCTCTTTTTAGAATTCTCGTTAGTCTTCACATTAAATAGATGATAACAAGCAAGATTACCCGTCCGTTGCTGCGGGCATTAATTTTTCGCGCGTTATTGTGGAGCATTAATTTTTTTTTCGGGTTTATTTTTTCGGTCTCATGTTTAATAGTTTGTTTTTTCTCTTATATTAAATGATAGCCAACCACTCATCTCACAAAAACAACAAGAAGAACAATTTTCCAACAAAAACACACAGATCCATTTTCACCTTCACTGTGTTCCCATTTTCCATATCCATTTTCCATCAATTTCAATCCAAGAAACAGCTTACCCACATCTTAAATCACCATCCAAACAAAACCCATATCACCAATTTCCCCAATTCACCCATATAACCAAGATCAAGAAATCAAGATTAGGGTTAGGGTTAGGGTTTAAGGATGGTGTTTTGGGAAGGATATGTGAGTGATGAAGTGATGGGTACACTGTGTTCCCATTTTCCATATCCATTGCGGTCCGTTGTCAAAGGTGTTTTGGTTCAGCAGCTTGTGCAGGCTGTTGTTGCTCATCTCTTGTTTTTGGTAAGATTGTGTTTTTTGATTTGTGTAATTGAAAGCAGCAGAAAGAGACTGACCATTCAAACCATGTAAAGCAGAAATAACTCGAGACCATAAAGAGTTATCACGAGAAAGATAACGCCAAACCCATTTAAAGAGAAGAGCCCGATTGAGAGCGAAGAAGCTAGATACTCCCAACCCTCTGAATTTCTTAGAAGCAAGCACCTTAGACCACTTTACCCAAGCAATCTTTCTATCACCCTCTTAGAAACTCTAAAGCAACCATAAAAAAATTCTGACTGCAAGCTCTCCATATAATAAGCACAAATTTGGGAACCTTGAAAATCGACAAATAATAAAAAATATGCAGGGACCCAAGGACCGATATCAAAAGGGTAAAGACGACCCCCAACCGATAGAGGATAAGTTTCCACCTAAACAAGAATAATTCAAACAACAACAACCACAAACAAGAAAAAAAAAAAAAAAAAAACAAAAAAATAAACACAACCAAATAAGAATAAACTAAAAACCAACACATTTTTTCATTTAGCAACAATTTCGCCCACGCCTTAATCGAAGAACCATATGTCACCTACTAAGATACCCAAATATTTACAAGGAGCTTCATTATCGAACAAAACCAATAGAATTGGCACTACTTCATTCACACTAACATCTGGAAATACCGACGACAAGAAGATGACTCTTCTTAATATTAATAACATAACCAGAAAGAAAGAAAGTGCATCGAAGATGATCATTATACCCCTAAGATCAGAGGGGACCATTCACCAATAAATAATCCGCATCGTCAGCAAGAATTAATGAGACAAGTAGTAGACAAATCAATCTATGTAAACTGAAAAGATCCTTCTGCTTCGAGTGCCCGAGAGAATGAATAAAAGAAGAGCCTGCCATAATGAGTAATAGACAAACAATGGGGCTAAAGGGTCCCTTGTTTCAAGCCTCTGTAAAAATTAAACTCAGAGGTATGGTCTTCCGTTAACTATGAAAAAAGCCTTCCCAACGACAAACCCAACGAACCCATGACGCTCATCTAGATCGAAACCAAAAAAGAGCTGAGAACATCATCCCAGAAAATCCCATCTAACGAATCATAAGCCTGGTGAAATCTGACCTTTAAAAATCATTGCTTATTGCTTTTAAATTGCACCGGGAATAAACTATCCATTAATAATAAACGGACCATCGAGAATCTGTCTATTAGGGAGGAAAGCAGTCTAAACATCTGAGATGAGATCCGAAATGACCAAGGACAGCCGGGTAGCTAGGATCTTGGTAACAACTTTGTAAAGACTTCTAATTAAACTGGTGGGACGGAAGTCACTAACAGTTTTCAAGATCAAGTACTTTTGGAATGAGAGTCACAAACGACGAGTTGCAACCAATAGCAAAAACCCCCCAGCTCAAAAAACCATTTCACGGCAAACAAAAGTCAGGCCCAATAGACGTGCCAAAACTTGCGAAAAACTCGAAAGTAACACTGCCGTCCGGACCAGGAAGATTATCTACACACCGGGACACCCCCATAAACGGCTGTGCGAGGATATCCATCGTTTGAGATCGATAGCTTCCAATTCTGAGACCTATCATTACTAATACGCTAGGAAATGGAAAGTTAATACAACCTCTTCTAGGACCCGGGTCTTGAAACCTGTCCGCAAAATGATTCCTAAATTCTTGCTTAACAAGATCAGGATCCACGATCCAATCGCCATCAACCATTATTCCTTTAACTGAAAGATTGGCACGCTTCTTATTGATGATGGCGTGAAAGTATTTGTGTTCTCGCGTCCCCCCTCTATAGCCTAATCGAATTTTTTTGCCTTTTGCATGAAGTCTCGGCTGCTAGAGGACTGAACACGTGTGTAATTGTTTCAAAACTTCCATGCGAGACAAAAGAATTTCTTCGGAAACACCACCTTGATCTAGCGTTTTATCAATGTCGCACAACTTAGATTTAAGATCGACTGAAAGACCCATCTGATGCCTTTTAAAATCCATAATCCACGTTCGAATCTCCTTCTTCAACAATTGAAGTTTTTTCTTAAACCTAATCATACCATTGGAATCATCAAGTGCGAAAGAATTCCAAGACTTTGAGACCAATTCGTTAAACCCAGGGAAATTAAGCCAAGAATGAAAAAAGTGGAATGGAGAAGGACCAAAATCAGAAGAAACTTCCTTGAGCAAATTAGGCCTATGATCCGAGAGATGACGGTCCAAACAAACAGCCGAGATGTAAGGAAAAGCTGAAAGAAACCCGTTGGACATAAGAAACCTATCTAACTTACTCATCTTGGTGGCCGAGGGGTGATCCCATGTGAAAGAGTATCCTTCCAATTGAATATCATTTAACCCCAAATTAGAGATAAAGGAGTTAAACGCGTTAGCTCCAATACTATCATAAACTAAACCCCACCTTTCCTCGCTACATCGAAACTTTCGTTAAAATCCCCCCATTAACAAACGTTCTCCGTTCCAACTAATGATAAAGATTCGAGGAAATACTACAAACAACCGTTTAGAAGAAATAGATTTGTGGAGCATAAAACCGAAATTAGCAATACCACTGATTTATTCGGGATCCATGTACCATGACAAAGCCACAAAATTATCAGATATAGTATGATGATCCTTCTTGAAAAGATTAACAACCAAGCACATAGAATACCCCCTGAATGCCATTACCTCAACTAATAAAACAAAATTAAGTGGTTTTGATCAAAAAAATAGTTACCCCTAGAAAGTTAACCTCCATAGCTGACATACACTCATTCTTAGTTTCTTGAATGGACAAAAAACTTACTTTATGTTTTGAAATCAACTCCTTGATCCAGTCTTTCTTAGCCTTGGATCCTAGGCCTTGAACGTTTAAGGAAAGGCAATTCATCGGAAAACCACTTGTTCTCCTTGAGTTCCAATAATCTTTCTCCATGTCTTTAGTACACCCCTCATAGAAAAAGCCCATAGTTTTGACCCACTCGTAAATCATTTCCTCTAAAAGCTCTAAAATGGAACCGCCTTCCTTGATCTTAATCCCGTTACTAAAACTATCCGAAGAAATTCTATCCACGGATTTTTCCACCTCTTCCAATACTCTCGAACTAGTTTTAGTCGATCTACAGGGAGAACGAACCGATTCCAATTATTGAAAAAAACAAAAAAGATTAATCCTAGTTTAAAACCAAGCTGTGCTAACCGTTCAAAAAGCAGGTGTGAAACCCTGGAGGATAAAGGGATGCTGGTTTGTTGTAACCGTTTCTCACATCTTTAGTGAGTGTTTGTCAATTCACCAGTAAATCCGATATATTAAAAGGAAATCAGATGAAACCTCCTAAACATTAGATGTCTCACCTTATGCTTTCAAGAACCCTGATCGTCACCATATCACCAAAGTACTGTGTCGGGATACTAACGTATCACTATCATATCTCCTCCGCCCCATTATTTATATTTATATTGCCTCTTCATTAATCATAACGATTCATTATCCGAATATGTTTTTCTTTCTCTAGGAACTTCAACGAAGAGGAGTACCAAGACAAAAAGTTCCTTGGCACGAGCCAAAAAAACTTTCCCTTAACAGATAATCTTGAAAGGTTCCAAAATGTTTCTCTTTCTCTTCTGCCTCCTTTGCTTTTCTTTCTACTATACTTCCTTAGACGTCTCCTCTCAAAGATACCGTTGTATGGATGTGTGTGTTGAGTTCTCTTTAACTTACTCCGTTTGGACTAGTCTTGATACAAATACTTCCTTGCAAAAAGGGTTTTCCCCCCCCCCCCCCCCCCCCCCCCCCCCCCCATCGTACCCATCTTCTAGTTTCAACCATCTCTCCCCAATTTAGATCCCAATCTTTTGAAAAGTTAAGCGAGACTTAACCATTAAAGCGCCACATTCGATATCGACCCAAACTAATCGTTCTTTAGCAACGAAATCAGATTGTGCATTACAGAGATGTCGAAACCATAAAGCTGTAAGTTATTAATGGAAGAGAATTGACGAACTTCACCCATGACACAATTTGCGAGATCTATATCCACTAGGCAAGAATCATCTAACACCAAAGATGGTTGCAACAGAGATGCAAGAACATGTCCTTTTGGTCCACCTTGATACGTAGCATTAGGTTGCTTAAAAGCCGGAACCTTAACAGGGGCCACTGGTTTCTCGTTCTGAATGGTATGAGCTTTAGGTCTTTCAAACCGGACTGGATTAGCAAATAAGTGAAAACTACCAATCCAAATTGTTTTGAGATTCTCAATCAACCGATCAAAATTGAGAACTCTAATGAAACGAACAAAAGCGAAGCATTTTCCCAGCCTTAGATTTCTTGTTTGGAATTAAAGCACATCGATCACAGAAACCAGTAATCCTTACAGACAACCTTCCAAATATCTTACTAAACAATCGTCAGGGAACTATGATAAACAAACCGACTTCGAGATCATGGAGGTAGATCAAACTATGGAATTGAGAGGGAGTTCTTGAGGACGAAACCCCATGGCCAAACGCGAAAACTGAAAAAGGAAACGAAATGGAAAAATTAAAGGAGTAAACGAAATATAAATCCAAATCCCAGATAAAAGACGCTAACACGCTCGATATGAGATTAATCATTAGATGAATGATCCCAATTTCAAGGGTTATAACGATTTCAAACACCATGGATTAAGGGGATTAGATCGATAATTGTAATTAAATTGGATTTTGGTGGTGGGGATCGGTGGATGGGGTTTAGAAGGTGGGGTTGTTTGATCGGTGAATGGGTTTTATCGCCATTGTTTGATCGGTTGAGTATAAAGGATGAATGGTTGAGTATGAAAGGATAATTGTAATTATACTCTTAAGTTTAGATTGGGGAGTAATAGCTATTTCAATAAGGATCAACCAAACTTGGAAATAAAATCATTGCTTAAAAGAGTTAAAAGCTTAAATTATAAGTTAGACAGAAACTTAGAAGATTAAACTATTATTTACACTTAGTCGAATATTCAATCTTGAAGATTTGAGCTTTTAGTAAATCCTATCGTGTGTATTTTTTGATGATTTAAGTATATTTATCAGTTAGGACCTAATTTCAAAGGAAGTACATGGTGGCCTTAAAAATAGTACTCCATTAGCTAGCTATCTCAAAAGACGATCCATATCACCCATACGGCTCAATAATTATTGGCCATCTAAATCTGATTAAAAAAAAAGAGAGTTTATATAACGAAAATATGGATACCTTTTATAAATTTCAAAAAATTTGAGTATATATTTTATAAATTAACTGTGATTATTTGATTTTTTTTCTAATATTTGTGATAAGGAAATGAATTGATGCAAAACAAACTAGAGTGTACATTTAATAAAGAAGTAAGGAAAAATACTCATTGTTCAAAAAAGGTTCTCATTTTATCGAACGATGTCTTTTATAGATGTCTATTTGTCTATTTGTACTATGCATATTAAGGACAGTTCCAGTGTAGAATCATCTTAAACTACATAGCTATAGGCCTATTGACTGTTAAGACCATTGTACAAACTACATTTCCTCCATTACGACTAGCACCGTGTTCTCGAGTTAAAATTATGAAAGGAAAAAAAGAAAATGAAAAAAAAAACATAAGAGGTTGTGTTATCGAGTAAAACTTAAGAGGAAAAGGAAAGGAAATGAAAGTAAATTTAGTGTAATTTTGTTGATTTATAAAGTAAAGTGTTTCCTTCTAAAATTATGAGGAAAGTGTTTACTTTCTATTCCTTTACTTTTCTATAATAAGTAAACTTGAGAACAAAATGTAGATCATAACCCTGCTATATCTACATCCTCACATCATGGTTAAAACCTAAACATCCATGAAAGACATCATCCAATACAATGGTGGGGGGCCATATGTATACCACCAACCAAATAATGACTTACAATTTCTTTATAATAACAAAGAAAATGTACGAATTTATAAAGATTTCATATTTAAGTTGTTGATTTGTATATTTTTTCTGTATTGATATTGGATCTTTAGCTTGTTTTAAACCCATTTCCTTTCTTTGAAAACTTTGGTGGATTTTACTTCATATTTACATGAGTCAAATTGCATAAATGGTCTTTGTGGTTTTTGGCCCAAATTGAGAGGGGTATTTTGGTCATATTCATAGACCCAAGGACTAAAAATGAAAACTAAACCATGAAAATAAAGGACGTTTTTTTTGCAATTTAAAAATTTGAACAGGAGCCAAATCTGCAATTTGGCCAAACCACAAAGACCATTTTTGCAATTTACTCTATTTTCATTTTAAAAAAAGTTATAGTGTATATGTTGTACTACTCCGTAGTACACTTGTTTGTAGATAAATAGTTTTTGTTTGTTTATCTTAATAAAAGAGAGTATAAATCACCATAATTATGATAATGATGTGACTTAGTAGGAAAGGGAGTTGATATGCACACCACACAAAGTGATGTGCACATCACAAAAATCACATGTGTAATGCATTTGGTACAACACCACATATGCATTTTTGTGGTGTGCACATCACTTTGTGTGGTGTGCATATCACCTCCCAGTAGGAAAAGTAACACTCGGGTGACTTTTTCTGTTAAGTCATGCACGCTTACAAATTAACTTTAAACCCTTTTTCTGATGTGACTTAATAAGAATAAATTTTCAATCAATTGAGTTAGCTCATTTGGCCATCGAAGGTGACTTTTGGGATGTTGTTATCACATGCAAAAAGTCTTAAGTTTGAATCTCCCCATTAATTTTTTTCGAATCTCTTCATGAGAATTTTCCTTCAAGGTGATAATTAGTGAGGTTCCGCCCCATAATTACGTTGATTCAAGACTACCAAAAACCTTTTGGGTAAATAACTAAATATTTGTAGTAACTTGCCGTTCTTAAAAATAAGAATAAATTTTCACACCTTGTTTTTGTGAAAGTTTTCCTTTTTTTTTTTTTTTGAACGACAACTTTTATTAGAAAGCTAGCAAGGAGCTAGAACAAAAAGTGATAGTATTAAAAAATCTTTTAGAGCAGTTATCAAGTGATGAGGTAATGAGAAAGAGGCTGGTATGAGTAAAATACGCATTCTAATGTATGTCAAAATTTCTTAATGTTTAGCAAAATACAATTTCTATTAGACGTCTCTTTCTATCTTAGCTTACCAAAAACATACTGCGTATACTATAAAGACATTCAATTCTATTAACATATTAAGAAATTCAAAAGAAACTCGTAAAACAAACAAATTAGAAGTCATAATTCACAAGCAACTATAATCAAACACGTAAACATTAACCCAATTATATTTCACAAGTTACTTTCCAAATTCAACCCCAATTAAAAAAATCTAAAAATAAAAAAAAATCAAACGTCCAACATAACACACTTTCAGAACCGGGTTCAACACTCAAATCCGGTCCACCACCTTATCAGCTTTAACAACCGGGTTCGCTTTAGCAATACCCTCCTTACCACTTTTCTTAAAATCAAACGCACAAGTTCAATGTTCTATTCAGAAATCTGTGGCCCCCACGAAAACATATCAACTACACCTAACACATATATCCCTTGACACCAAACCTTTTTTATTGCATGTCGAACACCTATTTTTCGACACTTTTTCTTTTTTCTTAACCTGAACCGGTTCTTCAGCTGAGACAGTTGTTGTCAGCTGCTGAACCGGTTCAGAACTGGAACATGCGGAAGGAAAAGCGGCTGCGGTCACCAGTTTCGTAACCGCAGCTGCGTTGTTTCCTCTTGACCACGCATGTCCCGAAAGCATTTGGAACAATAGCCGATTTGTGGCTGTTTGTTCCAAAAAAAATCCCGCAACCAGTTTGTACAAGGTTGACGTATCGTTGTTGTAGCTTGTCACCATCGTTCATCTTATTAGCATCCGAACCCATATATAACTTTTGGTTTTGTTTTGTAAAAACAGATCAATATGTGATATGAAATGAAAAGATATGAAAAAGGTTGTGCAAGTAAAATGAGAAGGTGGATTTATATAAAGTTGGGAGAGGTGGGTTTGATTTTTTTCTTTGTAGATAAGTTATAGTAATGAGGAAAAGGTATGTGTGAAATGATCAAGATTCCCTTGAGATAAAGTGTTTTGACGTTTATTTATTTGATTGGAGTGAGGGTGTTTTTGGTCATTTGAATATGGAAACCAACATGTTTTACATCTTCTAGGTTGGTTAGTCTTGTGGTACAATAGAAGGTAAGAAGATAAACATGTCTCCTTAACCTTAAGAAAAAGTTATGCTAAGTTAATACTCTAAGCTAATGCCAGAAATAGGGTAGCAAATAAAATGAGTCGAGCTTTAGCTTCAAGCTTTCTAGTTAGCTAAGTTTGAATTCAGTATAATCGGGTGAGCTTGGCTCGTTTATATTTCAAGCTTGTTATCAATGCTACATATGATAAATTTGTGACTCAAATGAGCTCGGTCCATCGATTGGTGCCTTTAAAGTGTTATTGACTCGTAATAGTAGCAGAATGCTTGAAAAAATACGTGTTTTTTAACCACTAATGGTTGGCTTAGTAGTATAGCCTTGTGACTAATACCGTTAAAATGTGTGAGGTTTTTGAAGTTCAATTCATGCAAGATGAAAACAACTTTGGATTGAAAAGGCTTTACCTGGTTTGTATGATGATAAGTTCATAGCTTATAAATTAGTCAGCCAAAAAAATCACAAATCAAGGTTAAAAAAAAGTTACGAGCTTTTGTGTTGTTCTTAAGGATGGCTCTTACTCGGTATTTACCATGGTTTTAAAAGGCACGCCATGGCGTCGCAAAGGCCTCGCAAAGGCGTGAGGCGTGACCTCCACGCCACACAATAGACCAAGGCTTGACGTAAGATGAGGAGTAAAAAACGTGATAAGACGCGATAAAACGTGATGCGTGAAGGCTTTTTTGAATTCATTTTCTATAAAAATCGTATTTTTATATAGAAATGTTTTTTTTTTTTTTGAACGGCAACTTTATTAAAAAAAACTAGCAAGGAGCTAGAAAGACATTACAAAGAAATAAGATAGGGGTTTTTTAACCAATACTCCCAAGAAAAAACCCTATTACATCTACTAGAACACCATAAAAAGGACCAAGAAACAATGTCATCAAAAATCGTCGAACGATTAGGAGGCGAAGCGTCAAAGACCAACTGATTTCGAAGCCTCCAAATCCGCCACCAAGCAACATAAAAAACACCTTCTAAAATAGACTTGAGACGGGAAGAAAGTCGAAAGGATAAGAACCAAGCATCCCAATCCGAGAAAGAACAAATCTCCTGCCAATCCAAATCCCACCAACGACAAATTTTACGAAGAACAACCCGAGCCACGTCACATCGAAAGAAAACATGCTGAACATCCTCCATAGCAGCATTACAAAGAGGACACAGATGGGAATCCAACAAAACACCTCTACGGCTAAGATTGACTCTAGTAGGTAACCTATCACGACGAGCACGCCAAGAAAAAACATTAACTTTAATGGGAATGAATTTTACCCATCTCGTTGCAACATCCGACGAAGGGAGAAACAAGTCATCAATAAAGTTTCTGATGACTTTAACCTTGAACTCTCCATCTCCCGACAAATCACAAGTCCACCTATCTTTGGAAGACGAGAGGACAACCGAGTTCATAATTGAAGAAAGGTCATCCCACTGCTGCCGCTCAGCTCCATCACGCACGTCCCGGCGAAAAGAAGCTGAGACCGAAGAAGCTCCCATTTTATTAGCCACCACAATCTCCTTATCCAATTCGAGAGCAAACAAACGGGGAAACTGAACACAAAGAGGGGCATCAGCTAACCATATATCATACCAAAAACTAGTACAAGACCCGTCCCCAATCCGCTTCTTACAATGCGAAGAAAAATCAAAACCAGAATCTTTCAAAGATTTTACTTCACGTAAAATAGAGCACCAAATCGAGGGTTGATCGGTCACATGAAGATCAAACTTTGAGCCATAAATCGCTTGAATAACTTTACACCATAAAGAGCCATCGCCAGAAATGAAGCGCCACACCCACTTCAACAAAAGAGCACGATTCAACGCGAAGAAACTTGAGACACCAAGACCACCGTTCAGTTTGGACGCTAAGACATTGTCCCAAGCTACCCACGAAATCTTTCTATCCGAAGAATCAACACCGTTGAAGAACTTACTACGGATAGATTCCATAGTCTTCAACACGCCTTTTGGAACCTTAAAGATTGACATATAATAAATTGGAGAGGCCCCAAGAACGGATTTAAGAAGGGTCAATCTGCCGCCTATGGAAAGGGTTTTAACCTTCCATTTAGATAACCGGGCTTGGAGTTTGTTCACCAAGCCAACCCAAGCCGACTTCCGAGACATACACTCCCCAACCGTCACACCAAGATAACGAAAAGGAGTGTTCAAAACAGCACACCCGATCCTATTCGCCGCCTGCACAACAACATTCTGAGAAACCCCGACACCCAAGACTTGGCTCTTAGCAATGTTGATCTTAAGACCCGACGCAAGATGGAAGCAATTAAGAACTTTAACAATATTATGTAAGTTCTGTTCGGACCACTCTCCAATGAACATGGCATCGTCAGCATAAAAAAGATGAGAAATATTAACCGAGCCATGCAATTGAAAACCTTTAAACAGCCCATCATCAACAACACGGGAGAAAGAGATATGTAACGACTCCATAATAAGAATGAAAAGATAAGGGGCCAACGGATCACCTTGTTTCAACCCACAACAAAAAGGGAACTCGGACGTTGGGCTACCATTAACCAATATGGAAGCCATGGAGGAAGTAAAAGTACCACGGATCCACCTACACCAATTCGGCCCAAACCCAAACGCATGAAGAATATCCAAGAGATAATCCCACCGAACCGAATCATACGCCTTAGCAAAATCAACCTTAAAAAACATAGCTTGCTTCTTTTTTCTCTTACACCAGTTTAACATCTCATTTAAGATAAAAGGACCGTCCAATATTTGTCTATTAGCAACAAAGGCCGATTGAGTCTCGGAAACTAAATCGGATATAACAGTAGCCAAACGATTAGCTAAGACTTTCGTGATCACCTTAATTATATAATTAGTCATTTTCATATACTCCATTTTAAACACACCGTAATTCGTATTCGTTGTAAAGCTCTTTACAAACACAAACCTAAAAACCAATATTTATATATGTAGCATCTGCATGTAAATATTTTTTTTACCCAATCAGACAAAATAAGAAATTCAACACAATTTTCCAACAGTTTTTCCACCAACATGGAATAAACTAATCGAACCTGATGACTAGTGGCGGACTCAGGAAGTTAGAGGGTGGGGGGCAAATTTTTTTTTTTTTTGACAAACGTCGTTGTGCATAGGATGAAGACACAAATACAAGGTTTTTACATTGTTTGTCTTCAATATGAGGGGCAATTTGAATTTGTGGTGGGGTGCACTTTAATAAAAAAAGTCAAAAAAAAAATTTACACTAAAAACAGAATTTTTTTGGCGAACTATGGAGGGCACCGCCCCCCATACCTTTCAAGTAGTTCCGCCCCTGCTGATGACTCCTGCACATGGTTGTGGAATAATATCGTTATCGGTATCGTTATCATTATCGTAATATGTTATAAAAGAATTTGAAGGGTAATATATAATATATTCATTTACAAACAACTAAGTTGTAAATACTGAGTAATACATGTGTCTAAACATTGAGGCAAGACATATAAACTTTATATGTCTTGTTTAGAGGTGACAATCTTGACCCAAATATAAAAGAATAAGTTTAATTGAGTCATTTTTTTTTAATATTTGGGTCATTTGGGTCTTTTAAGTTAAATGATTTTTGGGTCCAATAGGCTTTTAAACATACTTTTAAATTAAATGAATGTGTCCAATGAGTCATAGGAATGGGTCGAATGAGTCGACCTAGTTAAACTTTAACCTAATTAGTTATAACTTCTTAAAAAGTGATATACCCTAATCATAATTTTTTTTTACGTTTATACGTTTTTTGAACGTTTTCGTTTGTTTTTTAGGTTTTCGTCAAATTTCTTACGTTTTTGTCCGTTTTTTACGTTTTCGTCTGATTTCTTACGTTTTCGTCTATTTTTTTACGTTTTCGTCTGTTTTTTACGTTTGCGTCTGTTTTTTACGTTTGCGTCTGTTTTTTACGTTTTCGTCCGATTTCTTACGTTTTCGTCTGTTTTTTTACGTTTTCGTCCGATTTCTTTGTTTTCGTCCGATTTCTTACGTTTTCGTCTGTTTTTTACGTTTTCATCATATTTCTTACGTTTGCGTCCGTTTTTTTACGTTTTCGTCTGATTTATTACGTTTTCGTTTGTTTTTTTACGTTTTCGTCCGATTTCTTACGTTTTCGTCTGTTTTTTACGTTTTCGTCTGTTTTTTACGTTTGTGTCCGATTTCTTACGTTTTCGTCTGTTTTTTTTACATTTTCGTCCGATTTCTTACGTTTTCGCCTGATTTCTTACGTTTTCGTCCGTTTTTTTACCTTTTCGTCATATTTTTTACGTTTTCGTCTGTTTTTTTACGTTTTCGTCCGATTTATTACGTTCTCGTCTTTTTTACCATTTCGTCCGATTTCTTACGATTTCACCCGAATTCTTACGTTTTCGTCCGTTTTTTTACGTTTTCGTCATATTTCTTACGTTTTCGTCCAATTTATTACGTTTTCGTGTTTTTTTTTTACGTTTTCGTCCGATTTCTTACGTTTTCGTCTGATTTATTATGTTTCCACTGATTTCTTACGTTTTCGGCCCTTTTTTACGTTTTCGTCAGTCTTTTTATGTTTTCGTCTGTTTTTACGTTTTTCTCTGATTTATTACGTTTTCGTCCGATTTCTTAAGTTTTCGTCCGATTTATTACGTTTTCGTCTGTTTTTTTACGTTTTCGTCCGATTTCTATCGTTTTCGTCCGTTTTCTTGCGTTTTTGTCCGATTTTTACGTTTTTTCTTTTTTTTAAATGAATAAAGACGTATAAAGCGTAAGAAAACTAAGATAGGGGTGAAAAAAACAAAAGAAAACGTCCAAAACGGAAGAAAACATAAACGTAAGAAAGCGGACGAAAACGTAAAAAACGGACGAAAACGTAAGAAATCGGACGAAAATGTAAAAAAAAGACGAAAACGTAAGAAATCTGACGAAACGTACGAAATCGGACGAAAACGTAAGAAATCTGACAAAAACGTAAAAAAATAGACGAAAAGGTAAAAAATTGTACGACACCGTAAAAAAAACAGACGAAAACGTAATAAATTGGACGAAAACGTAAAAAACGGATGAAACCGTAAGAAATCGGACGAAAACATAAGATATATGACGAAAACGTAAAAAAACAGACGAAAACGTAAAAAATTGGGCGAAAATGTAAGAAATCGAACGAAAACGTAAGAAATCGGACGAAAATGTAAAAAAAAACAGACGAAAACGTAATAAATCTTACGACACCGTAAAAACGGGCGGAAACGTAAGAAATATGACGAATACATAAAAAAACGGACAAAAACGTAAAAAACGAACGAAATCGTAAGAAATCGGACGAAAACTAAAAAAACAGACAAAAACCTAAGAAATCTGACAAAAATGTAAAAAAAGTCGAAAACGTAAAAAAACAGACGAAAACGTAAGAAATCGGACGAAAACGTAAAAAAACAGACGAAAACGTAAAAAAACAGATGAAAACTTAAAAAAACAGACGAAAACGTAAAAAACAGACGAAAACGTAAAAAAACAGACGAAAACGTAAGAAATCTGATGTAAAAAAACAGGCGAAAACGTAATAAATCGTACGACACCGTAAAAACGGGCGGAAACGTAAGAAATATGACGAAAACGTAAAAAAACGAACGAAAACGTAAAAAACGGACGATATCGTAAGAAATCGGACGTAAACGTAAAAAAAAGACAAAAACGTAAGAAATCTGACGAAAACGTAAAAAACTGACAAAAACGTAAGAAATCTGACGAAAACGTAAAAAAACAAATGGAAACGTAAAAAAACAACGAAAACGTAAGAAATCTGACGAAAACGTAAAAAATGGGGCGAAAACGTAAAAAGTGAACAGAAACGCAAGAAAACGGACGAAAACATAAGAAATCGGACGAAAACGTAAGAAATCGGATGAAAACGTAAGAAATCGAACGAAAACGTAAAAAAACAGACGAAAACGTAAGAAATCTGACGAAAACGTAAGAAAACGGGCGAAAACGTAAAAAAAACGGACGGAAACTTAAGAAATCAGACGAAAACGTAAAAAACGTAAGAAATCGGACGAAAACGTAAGAAATCGGGCAAAAACGTAAAAACGGACGAAAACGTAAAAAAAAGGACGAAAACGTAAAAAAGGAAAAAAATCGACGAAAACGCAAAAAAACTGACGAAACGTATAAAACGTTCAAAAATGTATGAAAACACCATAACTTAGTGGGTCGACCCGACCCGACCCGATCGACCCATGACCCATTTGACCCATTCTTAAAGCATGACTCATTTGACCCATGACCCGTTCGACCCAAAACCCATTTGACCCATGACTCAAACCGACCCGAACCGACCCATTTGCCACCTTGCCTCAATGTTTAGACACATCGCTATACTCAGTGTTTACCGTATCTAGAAAAGCCTGATTGTTTCTTTGTAATATTTTTCTCAAAACCATCGTATAACTACGCACCTAAAGGCTGGCTGAGAGTCAAATTAATGATTTAGAAAATTATGAAACACGTTCTTTTGTTCTGTTTTCATTGCATACACCTAAGCAAAAACTGAAACATTATTTTGTAGATTTGACTTTCAGAATGATCGAGATTACAGACATGCACACGCAACAAGCAACATAGATAGTATTTTTACTATTTAAATCTGATTGTTTCCTCTTCAAAAATCACATAAGAATATACAAATCATTTCAAAATGAATTTGCTTATACAACTACTTGTTATCATTCTAGCCTTCATTTCTCATAAACATGAAGCCATAGCACAATCACCTTACACTTACACTTCCTTAGTTGTTCCAGTAACCAAACATACCGATACCACTAAGCCTCTTTATAGTGTTCGGATCATGGCTACGGATTACATGGACACGCAGTCCTCCTACTCAAACTATCTTCTAGACATCGATGCTCCTGTCATTTGGCACGACTGCATCCCCGATTGGAAAACATATCCTGTTCCATGTCATAGCGAAGAGGGATCATGCATGGAAGTGCAACCTTACTCATACAAAAACCCATCCTGCCATCCAAATAATAATCGCATAATACCTGGTTGGGGATATTGTTCGTGTCCGGTCAACGTAGTCAATCCTGTTACAGGATCATGTGAAAATACCGTATTTAACTACGATTATTTTACAATGAACACAAGTAATGGAAAAAATGTTTTAAGTGGCGTGTATGGTGCTACACCTACAGGATCTTGTGCTTCTTCTTCATCATTTAAGTCGTTCCCTAAAGATGTTAAGGGTGTCATGACGTTTTCATCCTCTCCCTACGCATTACCTGCGTCTTTAAATCTATATGGCCAGCTGATAAAAAAAATTACAGCTCTATGTTTGCCTAGCAAATCTTCCGCTCCTGGAGTTCTATTTACCGGAACTGGTCCCTATTACCTTCTTCCTCAATCGAATGTCGATATAAGAAGTTTACTTTCCTATACCCCGCTACTAAACAATCCAAATTCGTTTGGATACTTTATTAGCATCAACGCAATTGTAATTAAAAATAGATCTATTTACATTCCTGCTGCTGCCACTGCCAAACTTAGTACAACTGAGCCTTACACTACTCTCAGAACCGATATTTTTACTCGTGTGGTTAGAAGGTTTTCAATGGTCACAAAACGAATCTCGACTGCAAAGCCAATAGCACCGTTTGGCCTTTGTTTCAGGACGTCCACCAATGGTACCAAAGTTAGTTTAAAAGTTCCGAATATTTATTTTAGTCTTCAGGGTGGGAAGACATGGACAGTATCAGCTGCTAACTCGATTAAGAAAATGACTAAAGATGTGGCATGCCTAGCGTTGGTTGACGGTGGTGCAACAAGTTCGCCAGCTATAACAATTGGAACATTTCAGTTTGAGGATAACTTTGTGGTGTTTGATTTAGAGAATTCGACATTTGGATTTAGTTCTTCCTTATTAAGTAGAAAGACTTCTTGTGCAAACTTCAATTTTTCTCAATTAATGTGATATATTTTAGCTATTCAACTCAAAGAAGTTTTTCAGTGTTTTCCTTCTAGCCGAAATTGGTCAATTTTAATTTCAACGCACGTTGATTAAATGAAATAGGGTTAATTGCATGAAAATATATCATACTTGCTACTTTTTGTTATTGTGTGTGTTGAATTTTTTTTCCTCGTTGTGTGTACTCAACTTTTAAATTTCGATCATTGTGTGTATTTTGTGACTATTCTGCCATGTAAAATAACCATTTTACCCTACGAAATTTGAAAAAGGTAAAAGTAAAATGGTCACAAAATACACACAATGATCGAAATTTGAATTTTTAATACACATAATGAGAAAAAAAAAGTTCAATACACAATAACAAAAAGTGATAAGTACGATAAATTTCAAGCAATTGGCCCAATAAAATAAGGGATAATTTCATTTCTAGCCCAAAATCCAACCCCAAAATGCAATCTTAAGTCCAGGAACATCTTTTTTCAAAACTAGACCCGCGCAACTAAACTACTGGGCAACCATGAAAGAATTTGACAAGTGTCCCATTTTTTTATTATTAAAGGACAAAATGTGTAAGGTATATGTACCTTAATGTTTTTAGAAAAACTACTAGTTTTTGGGCAACTTATGTATGGGCAACCGGGCAATTTGGTCATTTTACCACTACACTTTTCTATTAAAATGATGCAACTGTACTTATGAGCAACTTATACAACATGGCAACCACTTTTATAAGACTTTTTTGTACTTTGTAAAGTTTTGTTTTACTTTCAATCTCAATACACACACTTTTTATTTTTTAACAAAATACACCCATCTGCTTCCACCACAAAATACACACATCTGCTTCATAACACCAAATACACACATCTACACACACTAAAGAACACCTTTATCGATGAACACGATGAACACGATGAACAATACACACACCTTTATCGATCAACACGATGAACACCTTCATGTTAACTAAAACCCACAAACCCAATTACAATATTTCTTAACCGAAACCTCCACCGTGTTTATCAGTCCATCTATGGCTAGATGTAACGACTTGTATGATGTAAAAATCATTGTTAGGTCTAGTGTTAAATTGCTTAAAGAAATTAAAGATCTTTTGAAAAAGAATCCTACTCGACAGAGGTTATTTAGAAGAACTGTATTTGGACCGTGGTTGGATATTTTGTCGCACGACAATGATAATCATTTGATGCACTATGTGTTGCATCACCAGGTATCTGTCTCTAAAATTACTTCGGCATGTCCCCCACTTATATTCAATATTGGCGATCATTGTTTACAGTTTGGCCGGAAAGAGTTTTGTTTAATGACTGGTTTTCGATTTGGTAAAGTGTCAGAAAAATATTCTAAATTAAGTCCTTTTTGCCAACATTTATTTCCAGAAAAAATTACCAAAAAAGGTGTTTTGAATTTAAAGTCTATAGAACTTTTGAGAGTTCTTAGGAATACAGAAACATGGATAGGTTTGTCCGACATGGATGCGGTAAGGGTTTGTCTCCTACTTGTTGCTGAGTTAGTGTTTATGGGTAAGGAGGACAGGAATTGCATTCCTAGACATTTAGTGTCATTGGTGGAGGATTTTGATTGTTGGAACATGTATCCTTGGGGGGAATACATGTGGGTCAAATTTTATCAAAGGACGGTGAATGTTGCAGCTAAACATAGGGAGTTTCATTTGGTTAAGAAGAAGCAAAATCCAAATTACTACCCCACATATAATTTATATGGTTTTCCTTTGTCTTTCAAGGTTAGTAAATTTTTATTTAGTAATTTTAAATTGTTTTTAATTATCTTTTATAATTCTCTTTTGTTTCTTATAAATACCCGCTAATATACTTGAATGAATCTTTTTAGATATGGATTTTGGAGACTTATCCAAATAGCAGAAAATGGTGGTCGAAGAAGGATAATGTGTTACCGCGTGCTCTTGCATGGTCAAATGTTGCCAAGTTTGGAAAAAATGATTATAATGGTCTTCTTGGACCGGTAAACCCACAAACTACCTTATTTTAGTTTAAGTATATATACTCATTAGTGATTATAATGATTTTTATTGTTACTTTTTAGTTTAAGTATATATACTCATTAGTGATTATAATTTGTTAGGATTCGAATCCAAAATTGGAACTTTATGCAACTCCTTTAGAGCAGCAGACCGAATGGTTTAAAGCAAGTATTGAATATATCAATGGTTTGGTTGACTTAGACATGAATGTTTCCGAAGATGATATTGGTGGTGACGTATCAAACAATTCTTTTGATTTGAATGAAAATGCTGTCTCAGGCAATGGGAACAATGATGTTCTTTTATTGGAAGGGGGAGATGGTTTTGTGGATTCAGTTTGTGGTGATACTAATCATGAAGATAAACAAGATCAACAAGATAAACAGCCCTCGTTAGCTGATGTTCTGCATGAACTTCGTGCTCTTAGAAAGGAAATTGCTTTGGTCAAGGTTGATGATGCAAGGATTTCAAAATT
>BQNB010019879.1:2323-58752 GCA_026074375.1 Tanacetum coccineum | reverse complement strand
GTTTAATTTGACCTGTTTTTTCGGCCGGAACCGGTTCAACCGGTTGACCCAGCCGGGTCGAACCGGGTTTCAAAACACTGATTAAAACTAAAGGGTTAAATAAAAAATATGAAAAACAAAAAACTAAAATGAAAATGTGAAAAATAAAGGGTAATATTGAAAAAGTTTTAAACCTAAGGACTAGTAGTAAATTAATTGAAAGTAAAAGGTTAAAATTAAAAATGTTTTTTTTAAACCTAAGGTCCATTAGTAATAATATTATAAGCTATGGCTAAAGTGAAACTTTTGGAAAGATAAGGGTATAAAGTGTAAAAGTAAAAATTTAAACAATAGTAAAAGATTAAAACATCATGCACGTTTTTTATTTCTGTTCTTCTTCTTCGTGAAAAAAAATATACGTAGGGTTTTTTGATCTCGGTTTTGATTCAGTGCGATTCAACGAAAACCGAGCACGTCGCGATGATCGTCTCACAATCGCGATTCAATTGGTATATGTTATAAGACCCGCGAATGACGAAACTCGATACCGAAAAACCAAAACACCTCGAAACTCTCGATTAACCTTGTATGAATTGACTAATGCAAAGGAAGTATAAATTGCCTAGTAATGGACGTATAGTTCACCTAATACAAAACGTATACTTCGCCTTGTGTTCTCGAAATGTATAAATCGCCTTAGCCAAAGTGTAGTTCGCTTAAGGTTTTGGTATAGTTCGCCTAGCTGTGAGAATGGTATAAATCGCTTGAATAGACAAGGTATAGTTCGCCCAATGGTGTTCGGTATAGTTCGCCTGTTGGTTTTCAGTATAACTCGCCCAATGGAACAAAAACGTACACTGTCCTTTGTACCTCCTTGTCTAGACCTCAACAGATACCAACAAAAAAACTGTCCTTGTCTTGTTTCAAATCGTGGACCACAAAGAATATAGGCCAACCCAAAAATAAGCTCGAGATATAAGCTTAAATAAGCTGCTATACCGACGAATAAGCAACACAGGTGAGAAACAGTTTTGTTGACGTTGTAAAAAATAGCAAGAAAAAGAGAAAAAAAATTAACAAAACAATAAACTAAGCTACGAAATGATGTAAAAAAATTAGAGAGGATAACCTAAGAGCTTTTAAAGAAAATAACCCACGTGATAAGATGCTACAATAAGCTGATAAGCTACTAAAAGATACTACAATAAGCTAAGGTTAAGAGCTTTTACATTTGACAAAAAAAACATTTAGGCAAGAAAGCTTTTTAAAGAGTTAACAATGAAAGTTTTGAATTTTTTAGATGAAATAAACACTTCTGCAAGCCGTGACCTATCTTTTTCCCAAACTAAAATTCAGCTCACTTTTTAATATATCAACAGCCCATGATCACTACACAAACACAAAAGAATATGACAATTCTCTATGTTGTAAATCTAGACTACGAATGAAAGAAAAAAGAAAAAAATAATAAGCTAAAAAAGAAAAAGTAGAAAAATAAGCCGATTCCTTTAAGCTCGAATAAGCTCACAGCAACATAACCACTAAACCCAACCTAGGCTTTTGATACCACATGTTAGATAATATCATTTCATCACCAAAACACAAAAATAAGAAAAAGATTTTAGAGAGATAAAGAACTAGAGAGAGAAATAAAACAAGCGAACATGTGTTTACTAGCACATGAAGAAAATGAAACGCAACACCCTCTCCACATTGGAGAGGCTTTATATAGTACCGCGATAAAACCCTTCTTGGGTTGTTGGGCTTGACTTTGGGCCGGACCTATTACTAATGGACTTAAGCCTGACACCTAGGCCCAATTAGCTTAGAGAAATTCCCGTAAACTAAGTTTTTCTTATACAAGGCTCGAGAATATTTAATGACCATCACTTTAATAAAAACACGGCTAACATCGGCTAACTTCCATAAAGAGGGACAAAGAGTCAAACCTGAAAAAGACTGGAAACCAAACATTACTATACATCCAAGAACATGCACAAGACCCCTAGGGCGAGCATGAACAAACCATCCCCTTCCAGTAACTTACAAACCAAAATAATCAATCCAATAGATCAATCACATCTCTAATAACAACTTCCAAGGTCATGCACCAAGCTAAGTTGTAGCAGCATGAACATATTACCAACGGATGACATAAAATTTGATAACGTGTATACCCATGTCACAAAATCAATACTCAAAACCCTAAGAATTAGGGTTTTAAGCCACGAACATTATCTAGTAATACAAACATCCCAACAAACTCCATTAATAGAAGTTTAGCAACCATTAAACACGTCTTCACCATGCTCTTTTGCTGAATAGAACCATGTGCAGCAGCCATAATGACTAAACAATACGAATCACCAATCAAACCAGAACATGTAATGCGAATACCATGATAATCCCTACATCAAGTTAGGGTTACTAACCCAAACAAACCCAGCCAAGCCGTCAATCAATCGATGCCCAGGATCAATAACTATGTAACGAATAAAGGACATGAAGAGAGATCAACATCAGCAATAATCAAACGCACCCAAAGAAAAAACCCTAATTGAAAGTTAGGGTTTTCCTTAACATAACACATGGATCGATCCAACCAGAACAAATAACGTACTGATCAGATCAACCAAAACATGACGAATAAAAAAAACCCTAAAAATTAGGGTTTCATCACCAGCCGACAACATGATCCCAGATCTAAAAATCAAAAAGATGATCAGAGGGAAGAACCATGATGAACAGCAACACCAAGCAAACCCTAAATCGAGAAGAAGATCTAAGGATCGCAATAAGATAAATCGAAACCCAAAAACATTCGCAGTCTGTCCATATATGATAATCATCCAAAAAATAAAGCTAATAACAAGACCAATCAAGAGATTAATCATCGTTAATAATCACATTGAAAGGATTAATATCACACATAATCAAAACAAGAAGGTTTATGGGTTTCGATGAGAAAAAATAACACGGCTGCAACACCAAATCCACAACATCCGATACCCATAAACTCTATTCACACCTTAACCATAATCAAAGACTTGATTGTGATAAAGGAAGAGACTAAGGAAGAAGGGATTAGATCTTTGATCGGGCAGTTTTAGGGTTTGGCCGGCCAAGTTTTTCTCTCCCTAAGGGAGAGAAAAAACACACACGCTTTGTTCTTCTTAAAAATAGCACCCTAGCCTGCTAAACCCCCAATTGTACTTCACACTTTGACCTTTCCATCATTCTTATACTGAAGCTCAACCAACTCAAATAGTCATTTGATAAAAACATTTGTGAAGTGTATAAAAGAAGTTTTAGGGGTGTTTGTCGAAATTTAAAGAGAAAAGAAAGAACCATTAGACAAAGGGTATATCTGAGTATTCCCCATGTGATGGATAAAATTTTTGCTTCTCATGTTTTGAATTTCATAATTCAAGTTAAAGTGTTTAGGGTGAGTTGTCATTGTGTGGAAGAGAACACATTTGGATTTCAAATTCAAATGTTGTGAGAGAGTTGTGTGTGTACTAGGATGGGTTAGAAACTAACCATCGTTAAGTGAGGAGTTGACATGTGTTAGAAGAAAGAATATGCCAAACGAATATTCCAAACTTGGGGAGAAAGGGTAGATGTTGTGAGGGGAAAATTTTGAATTTCAAATTCAAATGTGAGGAGTGTAAGAGATGTGAGTTGTGTGTAAGTTAGCATTGATGTGATACAAGGGATCTTAAGATTCAAATTCAAATTTTGAAATTTTAATATTAGGAAAGGGTAGAAGTGAGTTGGAGAAGTTTGGTGAGTGTGTATTGGTAAAGTATATGTAGGAAGGTTTGAGTGTGTGTGTGTGTGTGTGTGTATTTTGAATTTCAGCTTAAGAGTATGTGAGTGAGTATGTAGGAGAAGCTTTGAGTGTGTGTGTATGTGTATGTGATTTAAAATTTAAATATAAGAGTGTGTGATTGAGTGATTAAGTAAAGGAATGAGTAGAGAATGTGTGCGTGAGAATGTTATGTTGAACTGTGGGAGACAACAAGTACAAGAGAGTACATTGTGTAAGGGAAGGTGAGTTGTCACATGTGGGTATACGCTTTAGAAGGTTTTATATAGTGAAGGCTTAAGGTTTAAGGCTTGTGTGATGGTTTTGAAGAAGAAGATAATTAAAGGAGTGATTATTTGGGTGGATCATATTGCCTTTTAAGAAAGAAAAGAATTAAGCAATAATGATTAGGGAATGATTTTAGAAGAGTAGAAAGAGTGTTTGTTGGAATGTTGGGATTGTGTATGAAGTGTGGGAGTTTGTAAAACATTTAAGTGTAGGAAGTGATAAATATCAAAGTATAATTAGCTTCTAAATAATAAAAACTCAAATAGTCATTAAGACTTAATCCATGATTATCAACAATGGACATGATCACTAATCATCTTGATGCAAACAAGCTAAGTGCTTTGCATCTCAAGTAAAGCATATCCCATACAGGGAAATGATTCATTTACACAAAGTGACATTTGACTTAGTTTGACCAATAAGGGAGTAAAACCAATTACGTGATTAGAGACAATGTAAATCCAAATTATGGTTAAATAAATTCTTTCCTTGGATAGTTAGTTGAAAGTATGGTTCTACTAGGTTTAGAAACGGGAGGACTTGTGTGATGGTTTATTAGTTGGCGTTTTGTTAAAAACGATAGGACTTGTTTTTGTTCCTCTCTAAATCTAAACCTTGAATGTTTCTAATAAACCAAATATCACATTCATACCTGTATTGAAAGATCCACATGTGTCGAGTAAGAGAAAAGTAGAAAAATAAAAAACGTGCAAAACGTTAACAGCGTCTGGCGCGCTGTCCATGTGCTGGCGCGTGACCAGCGCGCCAAGAACATAAAAGATATCTTAGTCAATATTGCCCTAACAATCTCCTCCTTTTTGATGATGACAATAAATTTATGAAAGAAAATAAAATTACAAACATAGAGAACATAAAGAACACCGCTGATGTAGCTTGCATCTTGATCTTGCCTTGTAATTTGGTGAAGCTTGAACATTGTCTTCACCCTTGAGCTTTTCTTCTCCCCCGTATGCTCTAGCTCTCTTTGCTTTCTTTCTCCCCCTTTTGTCAAATCAAAAAAATGGGATCTTGATCTTTCATTTGAAGGTAGATATCCTTGTAGAGGTAGAGAGTAGATATCTTCAAACGTGCTCTTTCTAGATCGTTGCTCCCCCTTGTTTCAAGGCAGGGATCCATAGGTCAAGAGCATTACCTTTGAGGTGTTCTTGGCTATAATCAAGCAACAAACAAGTATAAAACATTACAAGCAACAAACACATACACATGTTTAAGTCTAACATGAGTTAGCTTACCATTTGGATACTTGCAAACATAGATTGATACAATCTTATCACATACGCACACACACACACACACACACACACACACACACACACACACACACAAACACACACACACACACACACACACACACACACACACACACACACACACACACACACACACACACACACACACACACACACACACACACACACACATATATATATATATATATATATATATATATATATATATATGGATAAATTACATGTTTCGTCCCTGTGGTGTACCCAAAATTACATGTTTCGTCCCTATTCGACTTTAATTACATAAGTAATCCCTATTTTATCAAACATGTTCATTGATAGTACCTATTCTGGAAAATAGGGACTATCCGTGTAACAAATTTCAAACAAATTTATTACACAGTTGGTCCCTATTTTAAAAATTAGGGACCATCGATGCAATTAGTTTGAAAATTAAGGATTATCTATGTAATTCAACTCAATGTAAACAGAAACCACACAAATTATTCATCACATAGCATAAAATCTAACATTTACGATGCAATGATTAAAAGCCAGATAAGTTCTTAAACAAACACATGCCAAGTTATTAGGGAGATCAGCAAGTCTTTAAATCAAACACAAATTGAAAAAAAAAATATCTTTGCAAGACATTGCGGTTGCCAATTTCTTCACCAAGTTCTTCATCACCTCGAGCTTCGTTCTACTCTCTGTATGCTGATGTTTCCCCGTCAAGTAGGACTTGTACGATATCCCTATCCCGAAAAGCTCAAGGTCGCTCAAGTCGGCACCCCTTCTGCGTCCGGCCTAATCATGCTCTTCGACACCAGCCCAAACATCGTCATATAATCAAGCATTGACTTGGAATTTCATGTCGCTTCTTACGGGATCCATTAGTGGTCAACGTGAGATACGTACCAAGATCCGGTTATGGCATATTTAGTTCGGTTTGCTCAAGTGGTATTGGCGTTGAAATCGTTAAAATTAGAGCAATACCATTACATTCCATAAAACGACCTTGATTTGGGAGTTCATTTTCGGCATACTCAAATAGTCATCTCAATAATCGAGCATATGGGAGCAATCTTCCATTTTCCCTCAACCCCGCCATTTTAGTTTCCATAAAATAAGAATAGTTGAAAGGGGTGTTGCTCTTAATGCAATAGAGCATGTATGCGACCATAATGGAAAAATTCCCCTTGATACCGATTTTGACAAACAAATTGGTTGTCAAGACATGTTTCTACATTTTGATTCGCTCTTTAAAAAGAGGCGTTCCATGTTGTGTATGCAGAACCATCACAATGGTAAAAGGATTTGAAGATGGTGTTTTGAATGACGGATGCATCAATTCTTGTGGCGTCCGTTGGATGATAACTAGGAGTGTCCAAACCGGTACTAACGAATTTGGGAGATATATTGGAACCGATTGGATAAGGGATATGGGACCTGAAGAATTTGCAAGTTTTGATAATTTGGTTTGGTGAAAGGAAGGCAAGCTTAATTTCTCGTTCTAGCCGTCATGGCCCGAGATTTACTAAGCGTAGAAGCTTCTACGGTCGCATCGGAATCTGATTTTTCTATTAGTGGACATGTAATATCGATACGAAGAACAAGACTCACGTCGTCATCTTTGGAGATGTGTATTCACTTAAAGGATCACTTAGACGCTCAAGAACGTGTACAACACATTTCAAGTCTTAAAGGCGATTGTTTATAGGTCGAAGAACAATTACACGATGTCGAGGTGGAAGCGGTTTATAAAACCTCACTCTCTGATGAAGAAATCCAACTAGATGAAACTGCTAGTAGCGAGGCTAGGTCCTCCAAAGCCAAAGATGAATAAATAGCTCTCAAACAAGTTCTCAATAAAACTTTCTGATAAATGAATCGTTTAAATATATTAGCTTTGTGTTTCAAGTACTTTATGTTTGATATATTATGAGCTTATTTAATAAAAGTTGAAGTTTAGTGAGTTTATTTTGTATAAAACGCAAACAGAAAAAAAATACCGAAACTGCACTCGTGCTTGCTGCTAACATATTCAAAAAAATGGAAAAAAAGGGTTTGTAACTGGTTTTTCCAACCCGGACCGGTTACAAACAGGTCCAAACCAGTTTGGTTTTTTAGTCTCAAAACCCAAACCAAACCGAACCGGTTTTTGGTAAAACCCGGTTTTCAAGGTTTGACTAAAAACCGGTTCGGTTCCCTAACCGAACCGGTTTGTCAAAAAAACCGTACTTGTACACGAATACTTGTGTGACTCTCTTACGGAGACGTGTTCTTTCAAAAATAATACAAGAGATTAGAACACAAAAAGGTGTTAGACTTATAGGATGGAAGAAGAGAAATAGAGAGAAAGAAAGAATGGCAAGATGTGGGGAATATAAAAGGCAAGAGGGGTATTATAGGCCAAGACCCCAAAAAGTGGTGCAATCCTTAACAATTGGCACGCTGCCCATACGCCAGGAACCCATCTCGGGTTTTTTGGGTTTTGGAGTTTGAAATACCCGTTCTTGCTAAACTCTCAATTGTACTTCACACTTTAACCTTTCCATCATTCTTATACTCAAGGTCAACCAACTCAAATAGCCATTTGATAAAAACATTATGAAGTGTATAAAAGAAGTTTTAGAGGTTTTTGTCCAAATTCAAAGAGAAATAAAAGAACCATTGAACAAAGGGTATATTTGGGTATTCCCTATGTGATGGATAAAAGTATTTCCTTCCATGATTTGAATTTTAAAATTCAAAGCAAAGTGTTTAGGGTGAGCTGTCATTATGTAAAAGAGGACACATTTGAATTTCAAAATTTAAATGTTATGAGAGGGTTGTGTGTGTACTAGGATGGGTTAGAAACTAACCATGGTTAAGTAAGGAGTTGGCATGAGTTAGGAAGAAAGAATATGCCAAACTTAGGAAGAAAGGGTTGATGTTGTGAGGGGGAAAATTTGAATTTCAAATTCAAATATGAGGAGTGTAAGAGATGTAAGTTGTGTTTAAGTTGACATTGAAGTGATCAAAATGAGCCTAAGATTCAAATTCAAATTTTGGAATTTGAATGTTAGGAAATGGTAGAAGTGTGAAGGAGAAGTTTGGTGCGTATGTATTGGCAAAGTGTATATGGGAAGGTTTGAGTGTGTGTGTATGTGTGTAATTTGAATTTCAACTTAAGAGTGTGTAAGAGAAGGTTTAAGTGTGTGTGTGTGTGATTTAAAATTCAAAAATGAGAGTGTGTGAGTGAGTGAGTGAGTAAGGGAATGAGTAGAGAATGTGTGGGTATGGATGTTATGATAGGACACTTAGGATCCTATGTTGGAATGTGAGAGACAACAAGTACAAGAGAGTATAATATGTAAGGGAATGTGAGTTCATGTGGGTTTAAGCTTGAGAATGTTGTATGTGATAAAGGCTTAAGGTTTAAGGTTGTGTGATAGTTGTGAAGAAGAAGATAATCAAATGAGTGATTATATGGGTGAATCATATTGACCTTTAAGAAATAAAGAGTTGAGCAATAATGAACAGGGAATGATTTGAGGAGAGTATAAAGAGGGGTTGTTGGAATGTTTGAATTGTGTAGAAAGTGTGGGACTTTGTCCTCTAATGACTTTTCAAGTCTTTTTTCTTATAACTTTGACATTAAATATTTTTGTTTGTGTTATATAATACTTGGTGAAAATTATAACAATGAAAATACATTTAAAAACTAATCAATTCATATATTTTGCAAAAGGTATTATATATAACACAAACAAAAAATTTAAAGTCAAAGTTGAAAGAAAAAGACTTGAAAAGTCAATAGGGGACAATAATTTTAAGACGAATAGAGTATTTGTTAAATTTCTGTGCATTCTAACCCATTTGAAATTATCCTATACCATAATTATGAACATACCATTCTCATTACATTCGGATGTATTTGCAGAATCGCACCTATCAATGTATGCAACATGATCCATTTGAATACAAAGACCCATCTGACCCATTTCAGCATAATGACCCTTTTGAATGTAATGACCCGCCTGATCCATTTGAATAAAATGACCCATCTGGGTGTATTCGAAGCTCAACTCTGGATTGTGGATCATATGGATTTTTCCCTTTAAAAAACGTGAGATTGCCCAACGGGTCATAAACGTTTATTGACCAGTTAATGAGTTTGAATCAATGTCGCGAGATATGCATAACAAATTGTTTTTGCGCTGTTTATGCTAAAATGGATATTACTCGAGGTGGCACAGGTTGCATATATTGGGCATGTTTTAAACTATATGTTGAACATATATGTTAAAACTTTAATATTCAGCTCACATTAGAGTTTGCATAACTCTCTGTTAAAACTTATCTTTTATTTAGTAAAGGAAAACGCAAAGTGAGAATTTTTGTATTTAAAAAAAAAAGATTGTTTCCTTAATAGGAAACATTCTTTTGATTATATTTTATTTTTTATAAAAATATTTAATAAAAACCTTAAATATTTCTTTATTTGACCAAAATTTACAAAAAATTGTTTTATAAGTTTTTTTTTTAAATTGTGTTCAAAAATATATGTGTCACAAGTATAATAAAAAAAGCTTTAGAGAGGGCGGAGTTAATCCACAAAAACCTTAAGGGTCAAAATGAAAATTGCAACAAACAAAACCACTCCTTTGAAACGAATTGAAAGCCCTTAATCACTTACTGGCACCCACTCACTCCTTTGAAACGAATTGAAAGCCCTTAATCACTTACTGGCACCACTTACTGGCACCCACTCACGACTCCCTAATTTGCTTTCTTTTTTTCTATTAGTCAATTGAATTGCCGCTAATTCGATTTGCTTATTGTCAGTTCCGTTTCTTTTATTTAATTGATAAATCTGAATTCGATCTGTATATTCATTTTTTTGTTTTACAGTTAATTTGATCGTTGTGGCTAAAGCTCACTTTTTCTCATTGGAATGAAGACTAAACTTCATTCATCTTACATGCACAAGTGAGTTATTATTTTTAATAGTGTTTGATAATGTGGTTTGTGTAGTGATTAGTGCGACTGATTTAGTTATCTTTTCCAAATAGTAGTCTTAAAAGAATTTGGCTATTGTCAGTTTGTAGCCTCTCCTGAATGACCCATTTGACCTATGAGAATCTTGATAACCTTTATCCAGGTTCTAGCAATCAAATTCCTAGTGTGCAAAGAGTTCCTACAAAATGTAAAAAACAATGAGATGTTGGTTCTTTTTTTCTTTGGCCATGTTAGAATTTTGTTATGATGTGAGTTGACGTTGGTACTTCTTTTTTCTTTAGTCAGGTGCCTTGAAAAACATGGATGTGAGAAGCAGTATGTCTTGAAACTATGACATAAATTAAAGACCAATGTACTGAGGTGAGTACCAATCATTTAAACCTACATGTTAACTAATATTCTAAGTGTGTTTCATATTCTAATTTGCTAATTTGTTTTAATCTGTTGGTGGCCCGTTTAATTGGCCTAATTCCCCATGGCATCTGTACCTTAGCGAAGTAATGGTTAATGGATAAAAATTCCGTATGAGAAACTTTAAGAAGTAACTCACTTACGAGACGGTCTTTATAAACTTTTGCCACCAAATGTTTATTGTAAATCCCAGCTTTCTTTAGCGAGTCTATGTTATCGAAAACATGATAATTAAATATATGATAATATGTGACTTTGATGTTTTATATGTTAAATGAATGAGTTTTAGTAATTTCCATTGTTTCATTATCTTTTCAACTTCAAGTCTTGGTATTTGCCATTTTATTTCAAAATCTAGGTGCTTGACATATGTTATTTGTTGCTGATGATGCAGGCATTAAAAGTTCTCAACATGATCAAGCTATTCGGAAAACTAATACACGTAAATAAGGTTTTGACTTCCCTCTATCCTTAAAAAGTTGTATAAGGTTTCATATTCTTATCACATGAAATATTTTGATATATGATTGTTGTATTTTATAATGTTTTGCGTTGCAGACATCATAAGATAAGAGCTTAGATGTAGAAGCCAACCTTTTTATTGGAGATCAGGTACGATGTTATTTTTTGTACCTAAAAGATATGAGTATCATATTTTATATTTTTTTCTCCATTTCCCTTGAGCACACACACACATAAATTTTTCACCTTTTCTCACATGATGATGTTTGTAGAGTCATATTCTTTTATAAATTGCGACTCACCACAATATTTTTTGCAGGAAGTGGATGAGAAACTTATTTATGATACTTTCAGTGCTTTGGAGTCATTGTTACAAATACCCCAGTATTGAGCATTTTCAACGTGTTGTACTTTAAAGATACCGTAATTATTTGGTTGGTTTATGTGTTGACAGCTTATGATATGCCTATGACTATATGAGTAACCTTTTAGCTTTTTCGTTGTATGATTACAAGACCTATATATAAATTCAGTTGTGCCTTCTTTTTTATCCAATGCTTTTCTACTATTTTGTCTGATTAGTTTATATATTTGAAACTATTTGTGTGAAGCTTTCTATAACTTTTAAAATAAGTCAACGAGTCAATCTTAAATAATTATTGTTGGACTTTCAACACGTTTGTTTTTTTATCAATTGAATTAAGGTTAATTTTGGATCATTTTGTGTCCGTTTCTGCAGGTGATCCTGTTTTGATGGCATTAGTAACTGAGGAGCTGCTCATCCTTTATGAAAGTATGCAAATAACTGATGCTCTCACACGAGTCTATAAAATTTTCCAAGGTATATACTTTGATAGTGGAGTTATATTTGTAGAATGTAGTTATAATTAGTTTCATCTTAGCATAACAATTGATGCTCTTTAAAAATGATGGTATTTACAAGTTTCATTTTACAATATAAATATTGACAAGAGAGTATTTTACCACAGTAAGGAGATAAACAAAAGTTGTTTGATATTCCAAGTATTTAAAAATAAGTACATTCTTAAACTCTAATAAATCACATTGTGCATGTAAAAATCTCATACAAAATCCGTTATTTTTCTCCCATTAATAGTTTTCTTTTAGTGCTTTGCTACTTCTTCTAACCTTTCAATCAATCTTAGCTTATAATCCATCTTCTCATATTATGTAGAATCTTACCTTATAATCCATCTTCTCATATTATGTAGTAACCCGTAAAAAGAAGTATGTATAAAATGTTTTCAACTAATTAATAAAATTTATGTATTTCAAAATAAAACTCTTATGGTATTTGTTTTGTAAAACTTGGTATTGCTTGCTGTTGCTACCTTGCTACTTCTTTGCTTTTACCTTGAGTTTCTGACTTTGCATCTTATTGTTGTTGCTGCCATTGCAGGCTTTCTAATGATAAGTTGTTTTGATGAAGGTTTTCTCATGAAGATTTGCTGATGAGGTTTTCTGATGACTTTAGCAGATGAAGGGTTTCTGGAGACGGGTTTCTGATGACATGTTTATGATGAAGGGTTTTTGATGAGGGATTTCCATGACGGCTTAGGATGCAAGGTGCTATTGTTGTACTTTGTTATGAGCACACACTTTTTGGTAATATACATGAAATGGTGTAATATAGTAATTTTAGGCTCTGAAAAGAGTTTTCCTATACCTGGTAATAACACATGAAAGTCTGATTTCTAAAAGATTAGATAGAGTAACTGAGGAGCTGATCAAATCCTTTATGAAAAGTATGCAAATAAATGATGCTCTCATTACGAGTCCATAAAATTTTCCAAGGTATTTACCTATGACAGTGGAATTATATTTTGCTAGAATGTAGTTTTTTTAGTGTAATCTTTGCATAACAATTGTTGATCTTTAAAATAAATGGTTTTTAAAAGTTTTACTTTACAATATAAATTTTGACAGAGAGTATTTTTCCCCAGTAAGAGGATAACAAAATGTTGTTATTTCTTTGATATTACCACTGTATTTAAAAATAAGTACATTCTTAAACTCTAATAAATCACATTGTGCAGGTAAAAATCTCATACAAAATCCGTTCTTAGTCTCCAATGGGTTGTTTGGTATTGCTGATTAGGTTGTTAAAATAATATACTTTTTTCAGCAACTCTGCCGCCATCAACAAAATGATGTAACGTAAACTTTTAAAATATTTTTCTCCCATTAATAGTTTTCTTTTAGTGCTTTGCTACTTCTTCTAACCTTTCAATCAATCTTACCTTATAATCCATCTTCTCATATTATGTAGTAACCCGTAAAAAGAAGTATGTATAATTTTGTTTTAAATAATTAATAAAATTTTTGTATTTCCAATAATAAAAACTCTATGGTATTTGTTTTGTAAATATTGGTATTGATTGTTTTGCTACCTTGCTACTTCCTTGTTTTTACCATTTGAGTTTGACTTTGCATTTATTGTTGTTGCTGCCCAATGCAGGTTTTGTGAGAAGTTTGTTTTGATGAAGGTTTTTCTCATTGAAGAGTTGATGATGAGGTTTTCTGATGACGTTAGCAGATTTTGGAATTTTTTTTGGGGGGGGGGGATTATTGGGGGGGGGGATAAAAAGGGGGGTTTCTGGCGGGGACGGGTTTCTGTGATGACGGCATTTATGTGAAGGGTTTTTGATGCGGGTGCTGATGTTTTGGATGAGGGATTCCATGACGGTTTTTTTGATGTATATTTAAGGCTTAGGATACCAAGGTGCTATTGTTGTACTGTGTTTGGAGACATCAATATTTGGTTAATATACGTGAAATGGTGTATATAGTAATTTAGGTGTGAAAATAGTTTTCTTATACCTGGTTAGTTACACGGGAAAGTCTGATTTCTTACAATGTGATTAGATAGTGCGGACACTCTCGGCTCAAGACAAAGATCTATGAAAGTACGACGTATCATCACATTCCGTTTTAGGATTCAAAAGAAATGAATAAAGGTTGATCACAATAAAGTTTACAAATAAACACAACTTAAAGTGAAATTATATTTAAAAATTTTTCATCATTAGAAAGATTTCATGTTATATCGTTTAGCTATTGTTCATTGTAATTATGCAAAAACAAATCTAACATGAATGAATTCTTATTACGGAAATATATGTGTATATGTTATTAGAATATTTTGACGATGCGTTTCACTTAGAGGATTATGAGATTTGTCAATTCGTTCAGTTCCTACAAAAGGTACACAACAAGGACGATGTTATAAACATCACATAAATAATATAATTTAGCAGATTTAGCATTTCATTTTTACTACGAACTTCTAACAAAACTAAAATCATAATTCAAAACTAATAAATAATTTAATATTAACTAAATCCAGGAAAAAACCACGTGCTTTGTGCTTGCGGGTATTATAACTAGTATAGTAGTTATACTTATTTTTATACTTAAATATTGTATAGCTTTTAGATAAAGCATTTCGTGAGGTTTTATACAAATGAATTTATTTTTAATGGCTTTTGACAAGTTTTAACGCCGCAAAGATTAAGGTTACTTTCATTCATTTACACAAACAATGATTTCAATAATACCCTAAAAAATAGCTATAAAAATATGTTCACTTAAAAAAAACACCATGTATTTCAAAATAGCACTTGTGAAATGAATAAATAATTAAAATTTAATGTTTAAACTCGTGCGTATAAGAATATTAAAACTAGCAGCACTTAAAAAATGATTGAAAAAATAGTGTAATTTGATTGATTCTTAAATTAAAATATTTCTTCTCAATTTTTTTTACTTAAAAAACTAGTTATACGACTGATGCGCTGGTTTTCGACAATAATATACCACCGAAATATCGAATCAGTGAGAGACCCAAAACCTCAGACACTAAGAACATCACATAAACCCTATTATTCTATTCCTTATTTCCACAAAATACAACCTTCATCTCAACACTGCCTTGGCCAATTCAAAATCACACTACAAGTGCTACTAGGCTTTTAAGTAAGAAAATAGATACACTCTCTTCTCAAAAGATCGCCTTTCAAAACCTCACAATAAAAACACACAAATTCCTGATATATACAGCAGGGACCAATCTGACTGCAAAACAAACGAAACTCTATAAACAAGAACACTCCTAACAAAAAATGAAGTCATCTTTGATCATGGGAAAAAACACTTGGTTAAAAAGATCTATAGCACAACATGCTCCTGCGACAGGGAACAATGCTTTTGTTGGTCTGGTCCCACATCTTGTCGGGAAAGTGGGGTTGGTTATGACATCACGTGATCCTGAGGATATGAGTGAGGCTAGTTTGCTACATCGGGTATTAATTTTAATGGCGCATTTGTCTGTGTCTTCTTAATGGATTTTGGGAAAGGATTTATTCTTTGGACTGTTTTTTGTCGTTTTGTATCATGTGTGTTGGTTCGTGAAGTCAAAGGACGGCTAAATGCTGCGGTTTTCCGAATAATGGGATTGATGATCGAGGAATATGTTTGATCGTATGGTTCTAATTTATGTTTATTGCGTATATGATATAATTGAAAGAAAATTTGCGAGTACTGTTAAATTTATCAGCTATTGTGCATTTTGATTGGGGTTATTGATAAGTTTGTTTTTTGATTAATTGTTGGCTCTTTAACAACACTGTAAGGTAATGTTTGATTTAAATTTTTTCAATCGTAAGTTTTGGCTTTTGGCTCAAAAGGATTCTGATACCGCGCTACGCTGCGGGGATAATGTCGCTAGAAAATTTGGCTTTACTGTTTTATGTATTCATATAATCTTGGGCATGATCACGCCGGTAGGAAAAAAACGCTGTCGCCGAGTGTTTTAGAAAAAGACGTCCACAAAACTCTCTTTCATAATATTTAAACATGGTTATATATGCTAAAAGGCTTTATGATTCAATCAAAGAGTATGGGCTGGGCTATGATTCAATCAAAGTAATCAAAGAGTATGGGGTGGGCTGTTTGCAATTTTTTAGGCAGAAAACGACGAAATAGGAAAGTCATCTTCCGCGCGTTACTGCTGGCGTTAATTTTCCGCGCGTTGTTTGCATGGGGTTTTTTTTTTGTTAGGGTTTATTTTTCGGCTCAATTTTTAGAATAGTTTTTTTTCTCATAATTAAACGATAAAAAGCGCGTCTTTACTGCACTGCGCATTTTTTCTTTCTATTTGTATTTTGTGCGGATTATATTTTCTCGGTCTCTTAACATCCGCCTTTGTAGTTATGGGGTTTTTTTTTTTTTAATCTATATGTGAGAATTTTTTTTTTGACTCCAGGCCGATATGAAAGTTGCAAATAGTTAAAAAAATAAAAGCAACACGTCTCGTTTAAATTTTTTTTTTCTTATTTTTAGCGAAAGACAGTGGGATCAGGTGGGATGTTTATTAAAGTTTTTTTTTTTGGACCGATAAATAGTAACAAGCGTACAAAAAGGGATAAAATAGTTGTTTAGGCTAGATGTCTGGACCTAAACTTAAAAAAAATAACTTACTTGGCCGGGCTAAGTAGAGCCCAAAAAAAAAGTTAAGATAGTTGTGGACTAAAGAATTTAAAAAAAAAAAAAGACTTGGGCCGGGGCCAAAGTTGAGACTCACTAGTCAAACTTGGCACTGTAGATGAACTCAGTGGGTAGATGTTGGACTAAACTAAAAAAAAAAAAAAAAAAACTTGGGCAGGGCTCACCAAAGTTAAGACCAAGTCAAACTTGGCACTGAAGATGGATAACAAGTGGTCAAAATGTTTTGATCATAGAGAATATTGTTAGATAAGCTTTTTTTACAACTGCTTATACAAAACAGCTTTTAGTGCATTAGTAAGTATTTACAATGTATAACCAAAATTGATAAGTTTGTTTTTTGATTAATTTTGGTTACAACTGTAAGGTAATGTTTGAGTTAATTTTTTAATGTAAGTTTTGGCTTTTAGGCTCAACAAGCAAAAGAACCCGCGCGTTGCGGTGGGGCTAATTTTTTCCCGAATATTTTTTTTTACGTTTCGGGGGTTTTTTTTTGGCGATGCGTTTATGGGCAGGGGTTAATTTTCTAATATTTTTTTTGTATGATCTGGGAAACGAAAATTGCGTTGGACGCGCTATTTTTTCTTTTTTTTGAAACGGTTTTGTAAATTTTTTTACAGAAATTTTTGATGTAAGAAAAATCGTAAATCGTTTAAGCGTGAGGGGTCCGTTTTGTAAAAAAATTTTATTTTTTTTTTTTACTTTGGGCCCCGATTTTAGGCTTATTTTTGGGTTGTTTTTTTTTTGCTAATTTTTTCCCGGATATTTCATTTTTTTGTACAATTCGGGAAAAAAATTTTTGCGTTGGGACGGGTTAATTTTTTCCCGAATATTTTCTTTTTTTGGGACGGTTTCGATATTTTTTTTTTGGGCTGCAATGAATGTTAATAATTGTGAGTGAACATTAAAAATAATTGACGTGTTTTTTTTGTTAATTTTTTTTCGGGATTTTTTTGTGTAAGAAGTATCATCGTAAATAGTTAAAAAGGTGAGGGTCCGTTTTTATTTTTATTTTGGCTAATTTTTTCCCGGATATTTCTTTTTTTTGTACGATTCGAGGAAAAAAAAAAATTGGCGTTAGGAGGGGGATAATTTTTCCCGAATATTTTCTTTTTTTTGGGAGTTTCGATATCTATTATTTGGCCGATGAATGTGAAAATAGTTTGTTTGTGAACAATAAAAACCTTGACGTGTTTTTTTTGTTAATTTTTTTTGGGATTTTTTTGTGTAAGAAAATATGTAGACTAATAGTTTATAAGTTGAGGGGTAGTTTTATATTTTTTTTTTGTTCTTTGAGGCCAGATTTCAGGGCTAATTTTGGGTTAGTTTTTTTTACTTTGGCCAGATTTTGGCCACATTTTATGCGAATTTTAGGCTAGTTTGTCGACAAATGTGTATATTAGTAATAATTTTTTTTATATGGCTTATGTGTTGGGCCTCATGTTTAAAGTGTTGTTTTTTTTTTGTTATATTGGATTTTTTTTTTAATATAATGGGTTGTAGGTTTGTGACAATATCGATTATTTTAAAGTTGTTAGGTTATCGAAGATGTTTCCGCAAGAATATTTATTTTTATATGAATAATCAAAACTTTTGTAATATTTTTTTTTTTTCCATTCCTTACTTTGTGCCATACAAATTAAAAAAATAATAATAATAATAATAATAAATTAAAAAAATAAATAAAATAGGCACTGGCCAAAAATAGGAGACACTCGTTACTGTAGCGGGTGAAGGTTTGGAGTGGGACACACACTGTCACAACGACAGGGACTCATAGTTCATCATTGTGTATATTTATAATAAGCTTTTTTTACAACTGCTTATACAAAACAGCTTTTAGTGCATTATTAAGTATTTACAATGTATAACTAAAGAAAAAGAAGGCTAAATTTCAACAAAAGGACAGGAACAGAGATCGCTTAGTCTGTTTTGTGAGACCAAATGAAGATCCAGAACAAGAGTTCGAACAATGGATCGGACATTCACATACCTATTCATGTTCATTCTTGGTCATTTGGTCGGCTAAACGCGAATTACTCTTTAACTAGCAGGGTACCCGCACAATACGGCGGCGGGTACCCTGTGACTATATTTTACCGCGAGCAAATATTATTTGGTTAAATGTTTTTCTAACGGTAACTGTACAAAGTTATATACCAGAGATGTCAATCTTTAGGTTTACAAAACCATTAAATATCAAAAGCATCCTAGCACACAACCATCGATTCAAAAATAATCTACATAACAATTACATCTCAAAAACCCAAAAGGGCCATTACTAAAAGAGAAAAAAAAAGATCTACGACGGTCATCATTCATATGTTTAAAAGTCACCAAGTACAATTTTATTCAAATACTTTTGGAAATGAATTCCAATTTTAATTTTAATGTTAGTCGTAAAATTCCAATTTCACAGGATTGCAAGACCACCATTAGTCCATTATAAAACAAAGTTTCTGAATGTTCAGCCGATGTCTATTTTCTAACAAATCGATACACGATCAGATACAATATTAGACAAAATTTGACTTCCTTACTGTTTAGTTTTTACACTAAATATTACATCATCACAAACTTTGAAGCCGGATCAAAGCACACAAACACACACGCTTCAGATAGGAGCTGTTATGATTCGTTTACTCACACATTCAAGACCGGTGAAACAACCTCCCGTTCCAACTCCCATATTACCAGATCCAATCAATCTTGGTTCAAACTCCGCCATACATCATTAAACGACCCATTTTTGCTTTAACTCTTTCATGGCCTAAAAAATACATAACTTAATAGATCGAAAGCCAAAGGCTTATAAAAGAACCAAAAATAACAACAAAAAAAAACATTTAGAAAACAAACAACCCCACATCATGTGGGATCTCATTATATCCGATTGGATCTCTAAACAACAACAGAAAGAAAAAACCTTAGAACAATAAGGTCACCGGTTCAATAAACCGCTGGCTACTGTGGCAATTCTTAATGGCAAAGAGAGTTGGTGGTTTAGAGATCCAACAACGTCCATGCATACCCGGTTAAAGGATCCAACAAAAAAAACCAATGAAAACACCCATACATCAAAAAACCCTATGTTTTTTGAAAGATCACGGTCCAGTCGGTGTTTGGTTGCTGGATTTACTGATGTTTCTCAAATAATCTACATAACAATTACATCTCAAAAACCCAAAAGGACCATTACTAAAAGAGAAAAAAAAGATCTACGGCGGTCCTCATTCACATGTTTAAAAGTCACCAAGTAAAAATTAACTCAAACTACATTGAAAACTACATTGAAAACTACATTGATGTATAAGCAGTTGTAAAAAAACCCAAAAAGGATATACCAACCAACATTGATGTAAGTTTTCATTATAAAGTTTTGGCTTATAATGGTATATGTTTGTCTGCATTTGAAAACTACATTGATGTATTGATTTAATAGACTTTATATTGATTTAATACTTAATCATAAAGTTTGTGTTTAGTCACATTTTTATCTTTTTCAAAGAGGTAATCTTTTTTACTTAAAGTACTTCTAATTTTAGAAATTGGCTAAATGCTTTATAAAGTAATAGAGATAGAGATGATCAATTTTTGAGCTGCCTACGTTTAAGATATATGTGTTCACGGTGTTTCGGATTTCAATTTGTTGTTAACAGAACGGTTCAGAAAGTATCACATTGAACAATCAGTGTTTATTCCGCGCTAAAGAATTAGTAAAAAACATTTATATCAATTGTGCCAATGCTTGTAAGCACTTGTATACGATCGATGCCAGTTTCTAAAGTGTACAGTAATCACTAATCTCTTCTCCTACACACAACTGCCAATCAGTAATCACTGCTCTGTTTTCCTGCACACGACACCCCCAAAACAAGTGCACACTTGAATCAATATAGAAGTGACATCGCAGATACATGCTCTTGAACTGAACCGTAAGAACTTGATAACCTTATCACATTGTGTATACTATCAATCTTTACTCTTCATCCAATAACAAAACATATAACGCCATCACAAAAAATAAATTAAAACAAAAAATAAGCCACAAAGCCCATAAGAGTTTAACATAAGATAAGAAAACTCAAAAAACTGAATACATCTAGTTTCATGTTCACATCAAACATCCCATCTAACCATGAGCTCGAGGAATCCATTTCAAGTAAAGTTATTACTTAAATAGTTGCTTATGACGATTTCCTCCACATTTGCTCTTCGTATTTAGCTTTAGCTTCCACATCTTTAGGCCGTTCACAGTTGCACTTCCGGCAAACAACATTTCCAGTATAGTTGAAGAAATCACACCTAACACAGATTTAATCCCAAATACATTAGACCAGAGACCTACTGTATCTAGAGTACACAAAATGGGTGGGTCGGTTTGGGAAACGGGTCAAAATGGGTTCGGGTAGAATATTATAAAGTATTTAGAGAGACTTACGAGGGGCACTCCCACTCTCCAGCATTTAGCTGCCTCTTGGGACGATGCTCTCGGCAACGTAAACACTTTGTGTTGCTGGCAAAATTCATAAATCGACACCTACAGAAAGAGTACAAAAGGTTCATAGGTGAAGAAGTACATTTAACATGTATGTTGCATTACAGTTTGCATTTGAATCACCATCCCTCAACTGTTTTCTCTATCTAGTACTTTTATATGCTAATTGGTCTGCTTAATTTGCCTGCCTAAACAAGGAGGAAACTCAGCCTACCAACTCTACTTGATGCATTTGAAACATTGAAACCAACAGCAACTATGATCTATATAAATGGCAATGGATAAACTAGTATTTTTGCTAAAAAAAACAGCCACAAAAATTGTGTGTGGATAGAGAAGTGGGAGTTACTTACTGCGGGCAATTCCAGTCTCCTTTCTTCATTTCAACATCATCAACTCCAACCCTCTTAGGCCCTTCAGTTTTGCATTTCATACACCGAATGTTTCTTGAGAAATTCATAAAATTGCACCTGCAAAAAAAAGTTTTAGTTTTTTTATGTAGTTAACGATAAAAGTGATTGACCAAAATGCATAAGTAAACAGAAACTAACTGAAATTCCCAACTACAATCATTGTTGTGATTTGTCAAAGACAACACAAATATCACATCATAACAAGATCATTTGACCGTGTTAATAGAAAAATACAGATGTTGCCAGAACATGCTGTCAATTTGACAAACAGAGATAGGTAGCTAATTTGACAACTTCTTTTCTCAATATTATTTTATCAACTTATGAAACATCGAGATAACAGAATTCCTACATAACAAAACAAACACAAAATTGGGGCATATCAAATTCTGAGTTCAACATGCTAGCTCAAAATTTACAATTCTCGTTAATTTAAAATTAAGGACCTCAGTATGTAACATGACATTGTTATCTACGAAGTGTTTCTTTCCACTTAATATGTTTTTACTTTTCCCACATATGAAAAAATAGATGAAGATGATATGATTAAATTTGAAAGCTTTAAAGCTTTCAAATTTACTCATATAAAGTGGTATGATAAGTGGGAAAAGGGTCTCATACTTCTGTGTGGTATGATAAGTGGCACAGTCAGGTCCTAATTTCATCGCCAAATGAGCATCTATGAGGCAAGATTGAATGATAAAGCAACTGTTGCAGATTTGATTGTGAATGGCAGATGGAAATAGCCTGTGGACTGGCATGCAAAGTATCCTGTACTCTCAAATTTCTCAATCCTATCATTTAACAACGATCTTCAAGATAAGGTACTTTGGATTAACAAAAAGGGTGAAGAAGCAAGTTCTCTATCAAGATAGTTTGGAATGATAATATGGATGCAAATATAAGGGTTGACTGGTATAGCATTGTTTGGTATAGCCAATGTGATCCAAGACATACATCTGTCTTATGGCTAGCTATACAAGAGAAGTTATTAACACAAGATAGAATCGTGAAATAGAATCCAACTGCTCAATTATATTGTCCTTAGTGCAAAGAATGTAATGATTCTCATGGGCATTTGTTCTTCAATAGTCAATTCTATTTTAATGTGGTCTGTTATGAAAAGTATGGCTGTAGCTGATAAGTGAAGTGATGATTGGAATACAATAATTCAACAAGCTATATGCATGGGAGTAAAGGTGTATGGAGCATTCTGCATAGATTGACATTAGCAGCCACTATGCACTACAATTAGAGTGAAAGAAATCAGAGATTGTTTCATTCAAAGAGCAACTCCATTGCAGAGTGTTAAAAAATATTGACCCACCCCCCCCCCTTATCACCCTTCATCTGTACCCCCCCACCCAATCTTACAAGCCTCCAAACCCCGTCCAACGCACACATCCTGCCCTTCCTTATTAACCCATGGAGAGATATGGAGAGTTAGAATGTCTATTCAAAAGCCATAGCAAAAGGTGATCTCTTCAATCTGACTGTTTTGTTAAATGTCAACTAAAAGCAAACTTGTCAGGGTATTATGGAGTGTTTGGATATAAGGTGAAAGATAAGACGGCTGAAACTGGTGATGAAGCCTTTCTGTATGAACCATCTTTTACCATGTATAGGAAGTCATGAAAGATGGGACTGCTTAACATTGGTATTTGGTTGTGCTTCATCACGTTCAAAAGGAAATGTAGTCATCAGGTTTTTAGTGTTGCCTATCCTCGGTTGGTATGATATATTGAGTATGATATTTTGTCCTCAATCTTCTCAACATATTTGATGACAAATCAATATCAGAAATGATATTTGGCAGACAAAGGTAAAAGTCATGTTAATGTCTGGCCTGCAGTTTATATATTTGCTTGCATTTAGGATGATTAAAAGGGAAGTTTGGAGGGATGGTTATGGATAGATGTCTAATACAATGGATGAAGCCATTCTGTCTCACACACCAATTACCAAATTTAGTGACTCATGAAAGATGGGACTAGGTTATTTTGGTTGATTGGTTTTGTGTACTCATAGTTAAAGGAAATGCAGTTCAATGTCACTTAGTTATTCCTATCCAGTGGAGAACATTATATGAGAGTTTAAAGCAAAATGCGCTCTTATCTCATATAGGTGAGTTAAATAAACATGTCGGCAGACTTGCATAATGTCATGATCCAAGAAGTCTTGCTTCCAAATAACAAACAGGTATGGGAATGATTAGTCTCGAAAAGGAGCTCAGGTGCTCTGTCTTTGGTGCAGCAGGTCGCATAACCAGTATTAAATGGGACATAATGTAGAGGAATATGATTGAAAGGTCTGCTAATGTTTCCTATGTATAGAATGATTGTAATCTTAGTTGATAATCAGCATTGGGCATGTCCTGATTATGTTTGTAAAGATGTTGTAATTTTTTTATTAATATATACTTAACCTTTTCACCAGAAAAAAATTTGAAAGTTTTATAAGCACAAAACCTCATAAAAGCATTTACGAACTTACTGAGGACAATTCCAATCGCCTTTTTTCATTTCAACCTCATCACCGCCAGCTTTTAAGGGACCGTCCTCATTGCATTCACGGCACTTTTTATTCCTTGAAAAATTCAGAAAATTGCACCTACAAAAGGTCGACAGAAAATACTCATCAGTTTTGAACAAATATGCACACAACAATTGACCCAAAATGTTGAATGAATAGAACTCCATATTGCATTAAAATCTTCTCTTTAGCTGGGCCCACATTACCACCAAACAAAATATAATATAACTCAAATTCCGAACTTATAACACATATTTTATAAAATTTTAGGTACCTCGTTTATATCAGATAGGTGTATCAATATAAAAAAAACATTTGAACATATACTCACTTGGGACACATCCAATCACCTCTTTTCATTTCAACATTCCTAGATGGATCACGTTCCACAATATCATATTGCTGCACCTTCCGAGCAACTGGTGCAGCTGGTTTTTGCATTTCAGGATCAATTTTAGTGTCACTAAGCTCAGTCAACTCCAAAAGCAACTTTTTAGCAGACGCTTCAACAAGTTCAGCCCCTGAAGGCTTGTTATTGGAATCAAAAACTGGATCAAGTGCATAATTCAACAAAATCCGCACAATATCCACAGTTCGTGCAGCTGATTCGAGGTCTTTTAGTATCACATACGCCCTATCACATGATCCTCTCAATATGCAAACACCACATACCTATTAATAACAAACTTTTGTGTTTACATGTGTAAACCGGTTAACATAAAAAAAGTTGATGGAAAAGTAACTTACATCTCCTTCATCGAGTTGTAAATGAGCTCTCAACCGTTTGCCTGAATTAACAGTCTTTCGGTTGATATTAGGACAACCCGTCTCTACAAGAGTTTGAACATCTTGCATAGATAGTGACCTACAACGCAATTAATTATATTAGTTATAAGTTCAACATTTTCAGACACACGTCTAATTTATCAAATAATCAGTCGATTATTGGCGTCCTCTTTAAAACATTGGTCCTATAAATAAGCATGCTACAGTGTGCTTAACATCCTAAATAAGCTTAACAATTAGTGTCTATCGATGTGAGATAGTTTGTTGTTTACATTTTGTAAGATAGTTAAAATTGCTGTTCTAAAAAAAAAATTAGTGTCTATCGATGTGCTTGGTATTGTGTTTTATAACAATTATTTGATTATTTTGTTTTCAAGTTGCACATATTTAATTTATAGTATATGGGCATACTGAAAACGCGTCTGAATATATGATTATTCGAAGGCTAAGTAATTAGTTTAGGAGTGGCAGCCACAAGACTCGATATGATTATTTAGCAATTAAAAGTCATTTTACATCTAAATCCTTACATAATCAGAATTTATCAAACACTTAAACCGCTGACTATCTAAGTAACACAACTTTCAACATATCCAAACACTGTGGAGTTGTTTTAGCACACAGGTTTCAAAAGATTCTGCTTTTTAGTAGCAAAAAAGCTCTTATTCAAGAAAACAGCCTTTACCAATGACAAAGCATTAGCTCTCATTTAAGACAAACAAATACTACCCAGATACCCTTTCACAATAATCAACTGAGTAATGAATACATATGTCCGTGTTGTTTACTATCATTTTATAAAAGTTTTATACTTCATGTACAACTACATTAGCGAAAGTCTGGAAAAACCTACAATCTACTAGGGTGTCCACAAGGCATCGGAGGGCATCTACAAACGAATTATCTAATGAGGCTAAAACAACAATTATCTTAACGCGATGTTTATTTTTTATAGAAATCGTTCACCTTTTAAGCTTTCTTTTATGTGAATTCCTCAATAAACTTCAATTTCCATAACCAATACTTTTTTTTATCCACTTGAAACATTGCTAGCTTATGTAATTTAATATACAACGTTACAAGATAATATTACTTACTTAAATAAGTCGAAACGATCACGGCCGAAACTAAGACAAGCCTCCTTCAAAAGAGTCATGTCTTTATACAAATCATTTCCATTTTCTTTGTCATTAATATAGCCCTTGAGTTTCAACCTGTCAACAAAACTCACCCACTCAGGCCACGGATGATGATGCTGTAAAGACTCTCCTCCGTTTGTGCTGACGTCATGGTCAATTACAGAAGAAGCAGATGTGGTAGATGAGTAGCGGCGGAAGTGTAGGGTTTGAGGGTAGAAGAGTTTGCTTGTACGGAATGGGTGTCGGTTGATGGTGGTGGTTGTTGTTTCGAAAAGTGAGAAGAAACGAGATGCTGCTGCTGCTGCTGACATTTTTATTAGTCAGGGGATTGGGAGTGGAGGAATATCAGGGTTTAGAGAAATGAAGGGTTCTTGGTACAGGATAATGGAAGGGTATAATTGACTTTTTGTTACATCACTTGGTGTGTTTGGGTAAGATAATAAAAACCGCGGTTTTCCTTGCTCGAGTTATCTACATGGTCTTACCAGGTTAATCTCGCGACCGATCCTGAACTTTTTGGGTCACCCAAATATACACACCTTTTGTGTAAAATCCCATTATATTATCACTAGGCCATTTACTATTGAAATAAAAAGTAATAATACTAGTTGTTTGGTAACAAAAGATAAACAACACCACCACCACCAAAGTATTTTGATGTCTTTGTTAGCGAGAAATTAAGTTCAAGTCTCAATAGCTACAATCTTTATAGGTGGCAATGAAAACAACTAAAAAATTAGTTATCATGATATCCTTGTAAGCTTCGTGTTCGTGTATGTGTCCGGACGACATGTGTCGGACCATACTCTACCAAACGGTTCAATCCGAAAAGTCCATCTCTAAGTAGCGAAATCATGAAAAGAACATCCTTTTACCCAGAAGGCTGGTCTTTACCCAAAGATCCACGCTTGGACCAATGGTTAATACAATGCATGTTGACGGCGCCGCCTAATCCCAGATATTATGGGATAGGATCTAGCATAAGAACTTGTGCCTAGTCCCTATACTAGTCATAAGTGTTAGGTGTTAGCCTTAAAATATGTTGACTTATCCGGAATTACACTAGTTATCATTAGGCAAGACCCACAGGGACTAGAACTGTTAAGTTAGAATAGTTTCATTTGTCTTGACCTATATATACTCCCTCCATACTTTCATGAAGGGGTGAGGATTCATTTTGTATCTCATTAGTGTGTGTCTTTCTCTCTCTAGAAAACACACATCTTTCCTTTCTCTCTCTAAATAATAAAATGGCTTCTTATTTGTTTAATCCTCCCTGACATCCGGATCGTTGTTTAGCTAGTGTTTCTTATGATGTACAATTGGTACCAGAGCCTAGGGGGAATTTGTGCTCGTTGCTTGCTTATTTAAGGTGGTATGAAGCTTATTTTAAGCTTATAGGCTCACGACTTATGTGATAATAAGCTAATAAGCCCACGTTTGGTTTATAGTTCTTGGTTAATGGTTCGAATAAGCTTGTACTTACTCGGTTCTTGAATTTGTGGCTTATTCTTGAGGCTAGATAGCTTATTTGGGTGGTTTTGCTTATTTGCTTATTTTCGAATTTTATTTAAGTTTTCTTTGTTCTTGGTGGCGATTTGAGCCAAGGTACAATTTTTTATTATTTTGTTACCGAATATAAGCCAAAGTCCATATCCTGTCCTAGTTTTTGTTTGCTAACCAATTTGAGCAAGCAAAGAAACGATAGGAAAATGACTTGTACTAGTTGAAAGTGACCCGTAGCGGTTTGTCTGCTAGTGTAGAGGTTTGGCAAAGTTCAGTGGCGGTTTGGCAAATGTTTTTGGTAGCGGTTTGATTTGTTAAATTCGCAGCGGTTTGATCATCCAAATAGCGGTTTGGTTTACAAGTGTGTAGCGGTTTACCATTTCATGGCCATTACTAAACGTTACTCTGCCCAAATTCTCTCATGGTAGCGGTTTGGTGCAAAACAGACAACGGTTTGACATTTTTCTCAAGCAGCAGTTTGTTGAATCACTCCCAGCGGTTTATCAAATTAATTGGCAGCGGTTTGGGCACACGTAGCGGTTTAATAAAAAGGGTTGACAGCGGTTTACTAATGCTAATATGCCAGTGGTTTGTTCCTTAAAAATTGGCAGCGGTTTGATAGTGTTTAAAGGTGGCGGTTTGGTCATCAATTATAGTAGCGGTTTGCTAAATTTTCAAGGTAGCGGTTTGGTTTTTTTATGGTAGCGGTTTGGCTCACAAGAAATAGCGGTTTGGACTGATTCTTGGTAGCGGTTTGATCACTCTTGGTAGTAGTTTGAGAATACTTGGACAAACCTTACACTTTGACAAACCACCGTATCAAACAAACTTGACCATTAATAATCAAGGACTCTTTCAACATACTTGGACTTAAATGACAATCAATTCATGAACAACAAACACCAAAGCAAACACAACACTCAATTCTAAAACGATCCTTATAAGATTCACTAAAATGACAAACGGCTAAAGATTCAGATTACGATGACAAGTGATCACGAAGTTGATTTAGTATCCCTTATTTGAGATTGAAGTTGAGTTTCACGAAGGCGTCTACTTATTTCATCATCGAGACTTCCTTCTATTTTCTACCCCTTTTATTTAAACCTAATCTATCGATTGATGACTTGCTTGAACTTATACAGCTTATGATTAAGACTTGGATTATCTAGTTATACCTGATGTAAAGAGTTCCATTGTAGTACTAACGGGTTATAGCTATCACTTAAAAGAGTTACGTTGTAGTGCTCAGTGTCACACGCAGATGTCGATGTGGATAATTTCAAGAGGTGTTGTACTTCTTATACTTTTGCAGTCTGGTATAGAATACTTATAGATTTAATCTTGCATCGTTCTTCAATCAACAACAGTGCAAGCTTAAGTAACAAATTTGGGGGATTTTACTTCATTTTCAAGTTTAGTATATCGGGGTATTACCTTCTCCAATGATCACAGAAATGGCCGACAGAATAGTGGTCGTAAGGTAGCAAGGAGAGTTTATTAAGGATGAGATGTAATCCGCATTCTCACAGGATATTTAATTGTGCGATTCCAAGACATTGGTACTTCACAAGTTCTAGCAAAATTTCTCCAAGTTCTTCATACGACATTATATACCCAAGAATCTTTAGTATACCAGAGTTTTCTTGATTCTTGCTTCGTTCCTTCTTACGGTTTGTGAAGTCAAAGAGTGGTAATGGTTCGGTTGGATTTCAAGATTTGTGCTTAAGATACCGAATCTTCCGTGTATATGTGCGTACACAAACAATGATGCTTCCGAGTCGGTTCGAAACCATCATGGAGGAAAAAGTGTCTTTGGTTACATGTCAAATTCCCAGGGGGGGAAGTAGTGTAAAATACTTTACTTAGTATGGTTTATGAATGTATACTGTACACAGTAGAAAACATGTTGCTGATTTCTCGCATGTACCCCGAAGAATATTCGCACCCAAGACTTTATGAAGGTCCGCAGTAAGTAGTATATGGTGTGGCTTTTCTTCTACAAAATTCCGATGTGCACATCAATGGGAATATAGAAGATGGTTGAAGCTACATCAAAGTTTTAGAATCTGCTCAAGATAGGGATGTTGGTTTGGGGGGCAGCAGGTGGGTTTGATTCGAAACTTTCGAGCCCAAAAAGAAGTCTAAGAAGAAAGTTTTTTTCAAGACATGCTGTCATGGATTGGGGGGAAGTTATCCAACTCCTGCATACTGACAATGGTTCCAAAAAAGTAAAGACAATGAGATCCAAGCTGGAGTCCAAGTTTTAACGGTCCAGGAGAACTCAAAAGAAATCTTCAGCTTGGAAGTGCTTTGGAAGGACTTTATTTTACTTATAATTATATTGTTTAGGAACGTTGTAAGCTATTTTGTAGTTTATTCTCCACATATTGGGGATCGAATTGTTAGCTTAAAAATATGTTTGACTTATCTGGGAATTACACTAGTTATCATTAGGAAGACGTAGGGACTTTAGAAATGTTAAGTTAGAATAGTTTCCCTTGTCTTGACATATATACACCCCCTCCGTACTTCTATGGAGGGGTGAGGATTCATTTTGTATCTCATTAGTATGTGTCTTTCTCTCTCTAAAAACACACATCTTTCCTTTCTCTCTCTAAATAATAAAATGGCTTCTTATTTGTTTAATCCTCCCCGACCTTCGGATCGTTGTTTAGATAGTGTTTCTTATGATGTACATTAGGTACACTCTTTTTGAGGTACTATAAATACCTCATAACATTTAATACATTTCCATCTAATCACACACATAAGCATTTGCTTTTATTTATTGCACACTCCTCACCGACCATACACGTATTCTCACGTCGGAGCTAGGTCTCAGGGTCAAACCTGGGACGAGGCTAACGCGTGGTTGTTCTTTCTGCAGCAGCTCAAGGACGTAGCTCCTAATCTGAAGGAACCTCAGTATTCAAAGGCTGACAGGATTTTACCTCAAATAATTAGCGCCATCTGTGGGACCCACTACTCAATCTACGAGAGCTACTATTAAATGGTAGGTCCCTAATCTGAACCTATCACTCCGGTTGACCGAACCAGAGGGAGTGGTGACAACTCCAATGACTCACCCAACTTGCAAGACCAAATCTTAGACCAAATGACCCCACTCCAGTCGCTTATTAAGTAGCATAATGAAAAGGTCGGACCACCTATCACACTGATCCGACTAACCTTCAGTGATGACAATGGAGGAGGCAAAGAAAGAGAGAATAAGGGGAATTTGGGAGGGTCGAAGTGGAGATGGGCTAGAGAATGGACGATATGGCACTTAAAAAATACCTTTCAACAATAATGTCTACTTAGAGATCCCTCGTTTACCGGTAGGATGCAATTACATTCTCTGCAGACTCGAAAACATTTGTGCTACGCAAATATGAAGATATAGGTACGAGCTCTAGCAGGATTCCGGAATCGATCATATAGAGAGTAGATAACTCCATTCTCAAATAGTCTTATATTATATCTATTAGTTTAGGTAGTTTCTCGCTCAAAATCCCTATACATATATGACTTTGTAAATTGATAACATCAAATAGTTAAAACTTTTTAGTATCAAAATCCCTATCAAAATGCTTGTAAATATTGTATAAATGCCTGAAAATGGTACTTAATCACTTTATGTTTTGTTTACGAGAAGAATACTAGCATTGGAGCAGGAGACACGGGATTTGGACGTGGAACACAAGCAAAGTAAAGATGCTTAAGGCTATTTACGGCGTAACCTCCCCGCAGGAGTTACGCCGTAACCAAGATTAAAGAAGGAATGAGTCAGCACAAGGATTATGGCGTAAGCAAGACTTAACTATTACGCTGTAACATACTACGTTGAAGAAGGATTACTCATCCTAGTCATAGTTACGGCGTAACATCGACGTTACAGTTACGTCGCAAATCATTTTAAGCCTGCATAATAGAAGTACACATCAGCATGGTTACGACGCAACACGTACACAACAGTTACACCGTAACAGAGTCGAGACTTATAAATACGAGCCCCCATCCGACACATTCATCGTCAACCTTTCCACCACAGTAAAAAGGGGCGAACCAAGCTTCCATAGGTCAAAGAATTCCACCAAAAGTCCAAGGGAGAAGTCGCTTCACTTAATTTTGTATTTAATCATTCATAAACGCATACTGTAAGACTAATGATGATTCAACCCATGATTCCTTTCATTTACTCTTGCTGCATTATCACCATGAGCGGCTAAGCACTTCTAGTGTTGGCCTAGTTATGAATTTACCATTGTTATGTTGAATGTTTCCTGTTTAATTATCGTTTTATTGGATATCCTTATAGTCTGTCATTGATCCCTGAGTTTTGGTAGTGTTGAAGGTGGTCTAGTTCCCGTTTGTTCTGTAATTAGGCGGACTAGTTGAACATGGGGTTAACAGGGTGCTAGGGTAGGTTGGAATCTGTCCCTAGTGTAGGAATTTACCAAATTACCGCTTCTATCACATTAAACACTTAAAAAGCACAGGAACTCTTTCAAATAGGGTTTATAATATATTTAGGTTATAGACATGTCTTTAGGATAGTTGGGAATTAATTACTGCAACTTTGATGCCTTACCTTTATGACTTGCGGGGGATTCGGGATCGCAAGAAGTATAGGACAGACCTCAAATGCCAATTCGGGTTTGTTGATATTAGAACCACTAATAAAATGATACTTAGACATTGCATAGGTTATACACATCATAACATTAGTAATGAAATAACTAGGGTAGCACGCTTTTCTCCCTGATCACTTATATCAATTTACTTTTTGCAATTTAATTTCCTGTTAAATTTCAAATCAATTTAAAACCATTTTCGAAACGTGACATAATCAAATTAAAACTATTTAAACTTAGCTTTTGGGACGACCTAGGATTTATCAAGTCCTGCACTACATACGACCGGGTTCTCTGCCCATTAGTGCGTGTAGACATTGGTAGACGAGTTTTATAAATTAAAAACTTGCAAATAAATTATTCAAAACAATTTACGCATCAGCAGGTTTGTAGGAGCGGCAAACCAAGGTGAGTAGCAGATGCTCGTGTGGTGCAGGATGTTCTAGCAAACACTGGATGGGGCTGCTAGAGGGGGTTTGATCGTTTTCCAAACAGAAGTATAGATGACTGGACAGACCTGCGAGAACGGTTTGTAGAAAGATTTCCAATAAGAATAAGGTGTCAAAGATCCTACTAAAATCTCTAAGATAGTCCGCAGAGCGAATGAAACCTTGCTCGCTTTTAAGGAAAGATGGACGGATGAAACCAGTTTCATTCATGACGTCCCGGAAGTGATGTGAATCTCGACCTTCATGAGTAATTCTAAGTTCCCGAAACTGGCAAGACGTTTCTCTGACCGAGTCCCTCATACGGTAACGGAAATGATGAAAAGGGTTGATGATTTTGTTAAGTTAGAAAAGGTGTTTCGAACAACAAAACTTCCCAAGGGAGAATTCCCATGCAACGGTCAGAGGAAAGGGTACCGAAATGACCGGCCTCCTTTTTCGGTTCATGGGGGAGATCGCTCACGAAACAATTACCGAAATGACAATCGCCGGAACAGACCTTACTCTCTGTATCCCCCCAAGCTCGAACCCCGAAGGCAGGACTTCAGAAGATACGATGCTCCTTGCCCTAGTCTGGAATCATTGACCAAGTTCCCAAAGGATATATTAGCCACAGAACCCCAGTTGCGGTTACCTCCACGTCATACAACGGTAGGAGATTCGAGAAGGGAAAACATGGATAGATACTACAATTATCACGGTGAGAAGGGACACTTCACCGATGATTGCTTCAGCTGAAAAGGCAGTTGGAAATGGCGTTAGAGTCAGGTAAACTTAATCACATACTGAAGGATGTAAGGCGGAGGGGAAACCAAAGAGGAAACCCAATAAGGCATCTATGTGGAAATAACAACAGGAAAGGAAAGGTCTTTAACATGATCTTAATTTCCAGAGAAAGTAGGAAAAGGAAGTCCATGATTTGGGGAGAAGAGGACTAGTTGAACGTCCCAATAACTTTCCCCTAGTTTCGTTTGATGACGCGTCAGATGAGCCACTCATAGTTTAGGTAGAAATGGAGGGGTATCTGGTCAGAAGCATTTATGTTGATGAAGGAGCAACAATGCAAGTAATGTTTGAGCATTGCTTCAATAACCTCTCCCCGTCCATCAGGGCACATCTCACCGAGACGCAAACCAATCTGGTTGGCTTTTTAGGGGAAGAGTTAACCCCCACTGGGCAAGATAGAATTAGAGGTGTCGTTAAGAATCGATGGTTTGTTCCAAAGGACTTTGTTGAAGTTCATCGTTGTACGGGCAGTATCAATGTACAATGTCAACCCGTCCTTCTCGGATCAAATGGTCACTATAAGAAGACAATTCTCCAAGAAGTGCAGGATCCAGCTAGTAGACCTTCTAAAAAACAATCAAGATGTGTTTGCATGGCAACCATTGTATATGACATGAGTTCTTAAACGTATTATCAAGCATACCCTCACTGCTAACATGTCATTACAGCTTGTAGCGCTAAAAAGAAGAGTATTGGGATCAGAGAAAAGTCATGCGGTGGCCAAGCAGGTGGCATAATGGCTCAAGGCAGGAAATATCCGACCGGTGAGATGCCCAACATAGATTTCATATCCAGTGTTAGTGAAAAAGGCCGATGGCGCGTGGCGGATGTGCATTGACTTCAAGAATATTAACTCTGCATGTCCGAAGGGCTACTATCCCCTCCCCGAGATCGACCTAAAAATTGAATCCGTCATTGGATTTTTTGTATAAATGTTTCTTGGATGCATATAAGGGGTACCATCAGGTGCAAATGGCGAAAGAAGATGAGGAGAAGACAACTTTTTATACAGAACAGGAACTTACTGTTACACAAAGATGCCATTCGATTTAAAAAAACGTTCGTGCCATGTACCAAAGGCTCGTAGACTCGACCTTTCATTCCCAAATAGGAAGGAACTTGGAAGCATGCGTTGATGACATGGTCATCAAAAGCAAGACTGAAAGTGAGATGATAGCGAACATAGCAGAGAGCTTTGACAATCTTTGGTGAATAAACATGAAATTAAACCCGAAGACATGTTCATTTGGGGTAGAGAAAGGAAAAAATTTAGGATATATGGTGACCTCGAAAGGAACACGGGCAAATCTGAAGAAGACAAAAGTAGTAGCGGATATGCAGTCACCAAGGACCCTAAGAGAAATGCAAAGCCTAAGTGGGAAGTTGGTAGCACTGAGCCGGTTCTTAACAAAGTTTGCTAAGATATCATTACCCTACTTCGAAACATTAAAGAACATAACGAAGGAAAACAAAAATAAGTATCGATGGACCGAAGAGTCAGAAAATGCCTTTCAGGAAATGAAAAGACTAATCATGGAACTCGCATCCCTAACCACTACCAAACCAGAAGAAACCTTATTCATTTATCTAGCTACTTCCTAGGACGCAGTGAGCGGAGTGTTATTAGCCGAAAGGGGCGAAAGGCAAACACCCATCCAATATGTCAGTCAGACTCTCCATGATGCTTAAAGAAATTATGCACCACTAGAAAAGCTAGCTCTATGTTTGTTGCATTTATTACGCAGGCTGCGCTGATATTTCAAAGCCCACCAGAGCAAAGTGATTACGGATCAGCCGATTAAACAAATCATGAGCAAACCAGAAGCTTTCGGTAAATTAGCCAAGTATTCGGTGGATTTGGGGGCATACGACATCACATATGTTCCTCGGAATGCAGTAAAGGGCCAAGTCCTAGCTAACTTTTTAAACGAAACTCCAAAAAGCGTTAAGTAAAGAAAAAGGTAGATATGCAATCTCTTGGATAAGGAAATAGCAATGGCGGAATTGACACTCTGCACTGATGGATCATCAAGCGTAAAGGGTGTAGGTGTCAGACTAGTGTTGATTGACCCTTTGGGGTGGGGGGTTGAGTATACGTACGCACTTCGGTTAAACTTTAAAAGTTCCAACAAAGAAGTTGAGTACGATGCGTTGCTAGCAGGGTTAAGAATAACACATAAAATTAAGGTACAAGCACTTAACGTAAAGGTGGATTCAAAACTGGTTGCTAAACAAATCAATGGAGAATTCGTTGCGTATAATAAGAGCATGATTCGGTATCTAGTGAAAGCAAAAGAACATGTAGCCACCTTTAAAAAATTCATAATCCAAAATGTTCCCTGTAATTAGAACCAAAAGGCCGATGTACGTAGCTAGCTCGCGTCAGTGGCTTTTTACCATTTGACAAAGGAAATTCATGTGGAGGTCTTAAACACACGATCAACCGAAAGTCAAGAGGTTGGTGCTGTCATAGAAGAGGGGGGAGACAACTGGAAGCTCAAAACCTACGAATAAAGACAAATCAATATGTTATTGAGGAAGGTGTACTGTTTAAAAATTCGTACTTAGTGCCAATGCTAAGGTGTGTAGGACCTCTTAAAGCTAACTATGTAGTTCATGAAGTGCACGACAGAGCGTGCAGCATGCATGTCGGTCCCAGATCTGTTGTTGCAAAGAACATGCGGCAAGGATACTACTAGCCTACTTTGCACCAGGAAGCTAAAGAAGAAATTTAAAAGCGCGACTCCTGCCAGATCCATGCCCCCGTTTTAAAGCTTCCCAAAACATTAATGACATCTGTCATGGCTCCATGGCCTTTCTATCATTAGGGTTTGGATATCTTAGGGCCTCTCCCATAATCTTCAAGTAAGGTTAAGTTTATCATTGTGGCCATCGATTACTTCGCCAAGTGGATCGAGGAAAATCCGCTAGCCAAAACCATAGGCAAGGAGGTGAAAACGTTTGTATGGGAAAATGTTGTGTGTAGGTTCAGTCTACTAAGGTTAATTATGACAGACAACGGCACTCAACTGGTTAATAATCCCTTCAAAAGTTGGTGTGAAAAGCCAAAGATAAAACAAATGAATACGACTGGTCGAAAGAGCTAACAAGTCATTAATGCATGGATTGAAAGCAAGGCTTGGCAGGGACAGAACAGGGTAGGTCAATGAGTTGCTGAATGTACTATAGTTCCACCGAACTATGCTGAAGACAAGCAACGGGGAAACTCCTTTTAGCCTAGCTTACGGGTGTGAGGAAGTCATCTTGGCGGAAATCAGCTTGTCAACTTTCCGGACCTTGTTATTTAATGAAGGAATCAATGAAGAGGAGATTCGGTTAAACCTTGATCTATTGCATGAGAGAAGAGAAGCAACGACCATCCGAGAATCAAAATATAAGAAGAAGGTCGAACAATACTACAAAAAGGGTAAGACCTGTGGCATTCAAAGTTGTGGATTTTGTCTATCGGAAAAATAAAGCAAGCAGAATGGAGAACCAAGGCAAGTTAGGCCCCACCTGGGAAGGACCCTACAGAGTTTTGGAAGCATATCAATATGGGTCTTACAAGTTAGGGATGATGGATGATAGAGAAGTGCCCGAACATGGCATACAATCAACCTCCAGAATTGTTTTTTATAATTTAATGTAAAGCTTGATGTACTCTACTTTGTTTTAATGATAATGACAAGTATGTTTCCCCTCGGATCAGAGAGGGGACAATTTTACCATATAAATATGTCTAAACAGAACATTCATGTGACTCCGTCGATAGACTAGCTACCTTTGGAAAATTATGTAGTCAATGTCTAAAGAAGTGTCTGCACTTTATCAACGCGTCTTACATGAACGGTTGATGGATAAATTTTTATGTGACTCATGTGTAGTCAATGTCCCTATTCCCTTAGCCTGATCCACTTAGGAGGAACTTTGCCGACTAGTCTTACATGGACAGTCGAGAAACTTTGCCGACTCGTCTTACAAGGACAATCAAGTCACTTTGTCGACTCTTCTTACAAGGACAATCGAGAAACTTTGCCGACTCCTCTTACAGGGACAATTGAGAAATTTTGCCAACTTATCTTACCGGGCCAGTAAAAAGATAAAAAAATCATACCCATACATTCATATTAGAATAATTGCGCAAAACAAAGTTACCATAATAAACTTAAGATTCATTCAAGAGAGTCTATTACAAAATAAGGATGTTAAGATTACAAGCAGGATAACATATAGCAAAACAGAAAACATGATCATGCTGGAGGATTGACTTAGGCTTCGGTATCAGCCTGGATAGAAGAAGCAGGAACAAAAGGGTCGATGCTCTCAACGTCCTCAACAACAGTCTCGGCAGCGGCAGACGGAACATCTGGGATGATCTTCATCAACTCTTCGAAGGGAAGGGTATGAAAGTCTGCTATCTTTTACACATAGGGACACTTCATGGTGTCAAGTTCTTTATACTTTGCTCTCCATGCCTTCGAACCTTCAATATCAAGATTATCAATTTGCTTCTAAGATCTTACTCAGATCTTCCTCCTTCCAATCTACTCCCGCACCCCCAACCATCCGGCAGTGAGAGAAAGGCTGAAAGGAACCGCCATTGTCTTTTTGTACTCAACGATATCCAGAAGCCTGCTAACAACCTTTAGAATTAGCTACTTCACCACGCTGTGTTGGGCCATACCTGATTGAGCAAGGTGGGTAGTGAGGACTCTTTTTTCCTCCTCAAGCTGACGAACACGTTGTTCAGCCTCCTACAACCTCAAAGACTTAGGACCCAGATCTCTGTAACACCCCCAAAATGGGTCGTAGTGGAAATATGCCCGGGAGTGTTACTTCATGAATATATTGCACAAGATACGGGAGAACGACCTCTAAATGAGTCATTTTGAAAGATACATTTGATTCCATTGCAAAGTTTGTTACAAAAGCACCATGCTTTAATAGTTCACCAATATGAAAAACGTAAAGATTTTAATACATAACTGATGTGTGTTTTGCTAGCTTTAAATTTATAATAATAGAAATACCGATTTTTACTAAAAACACAACACTCTGGTAAGTATACCCTATGTTAATACAAATAATGTCTAAAAAAGTTGTTTATATTTTTCGACCTCTCAACGTTTTGATAATAACAAAATGTAAAAACGTTTACGATAAAAATAAATGTTACAAATTATTAATCATAAAATTCCATTTCTAAGATTAGTGGTCACTTAAGGTATGTACAAATAAATCATTAAGCATGATTAGTGATCAAGAAAATATTTTTTCTTAACCATTACATTTTCACAAAAGTATTTTACAAAAATAAATATACAAAAATATTTTTTCAATAAATAAAATATAATGTCTTTTTTAAATAATAAAATTTGAATATGGGTTTCCTCCCAAAATGGAAGCTTTCATACCAGATACAACATTCATCACAAAAAGACAAAAATAGGAGCAGAGTCTACTAGGCGGCCCCCTTATAGGCACGGCGGCCCCCAGATATATCTGGGACCACCAGGACCGTCAGAAGACGACCGTTGGATTCGCTGGCTATAAATACTGCACTATTGCTGGTAGAAAAAATACACCTCTTTCCACGAATTTTTCTAGTCTTCTTTCTCTCTTTAAAAACCTTTTTTCCTCTCACTAAATCTCTTGAACACTAAATTTTTGATCATGTTTCAAGTGATCTAGCCTCTTCTCTCATCTCCCTCTCTATCAATTGCAAGAGAAAGAAATTCGATTCGCAAGAATACGAATTGTATTTAGTGATCTCTCATCTTGTCTTCTAAGTATCAAATCTCTATTAATTATCTTGAGAAATTGTAATGATTCGATTGTTGTGTAAATCGATAGTGTTAGATCTTGTGATTGTATAGATTTGTGAAGTGGTTGATGATCTAGCTAAGATTTAGGACTCGACAATAAGCTTAGTGAAGGAAAATAACTAAGCGACGTGTAAACAGTTATCTCTGCCTGTAAGGAGCTTGTTTGCCATAGTGAGAAAATCTAGAGTGTAGAATATTCTTGAGTGATTAGGGTGAAAAGAGCTTCGTAGCTGAGAGGTGTTATTTATACACTTTTTTTTGGGGTCATTTAATCCCCATAAAATTCGAGCAATTATGCCAAAATAGGTACTTAAGTCAATCCTTTTTTATATTATAGCATTTGGAAGTATTTGGTAGGAAATACACGTGACTTGGCTCATTTGGGAGGAAGAAAACAACAAGAGTACAGGACCTACTGCCAACATCTCCAAATTTCTACACAGAAGCTGGAGATGGCGTTAAGATTACACGTGACGCCGTCACAACCCATCTCAAGACGGCGTCACAAGATCTCTAGACTGCGTCAAATTGTACGACCCAGCCCAAGATCTAGAATATTCTTATCACGACGGCGTCACGATTAACATGCGACGCCGTCGCAACGATTTTCCTATAAATACAAATCCGTTTTTAGGGTTTTAGGTGTGTAACTTTAGAGTAAAAGAAAGGGACGAAACCTAGTTCGTTTAGCAGCTGTTAGGAGCGATTTTAGGGCCTCAAAACCCTATTGTACTCTCTTCAATTCATGTTTTAATCAATTAAGATTATCTTAATCATTCAATATGTCTATGTGTTGTTTGATTCATTATTGTTCTTGCTTTACTTATAACATGCTTGGCTAAACCTTCTATTGTGTTTATTTATGATTGTATGAAACCTATGATGTAGATCTTAGTGGTGTTGCTACTTGTGATGAATATGCATGTTAGGTCTTAGAAAACCAGCTTTTGTCTGTATCCCTGTTTATATGTCTAGGAAAACATGATTGTGTAGAAAGGATACCATTGGGTAACAGTCTTCATACTACCTTACCCCTTATTTGGTTGATCCACTCTTAATATATTTCAAATGCATTTAATATACTCTTAGGGGCCTTGTAATAGTCTTCATACTACCTTACTTGTGCGTTGCCTTAACGGAATATTAAATAGACGGCGGGTTCATGTAATTCGTTCATGACTTAGGAAATAATTACATAGATCATCACAAGTGTGACAAAGCAACAACACTAGGAGAAACAATCTAGGGAGTAATACATGATTAAATAAACATAATCTTTTATTATATTGTTATCACCAGTAGCGTAGTTTATATTTAGTTTAATAGCTAAAACCAACCAAACCTCTGAAATATATGATTTACCTGCTTTCCTATAAATAAAAACACAAAATGATTTCTTCTCTCAAACCCTTTTGAATTCTGTTAGTCCATGATTAAGCCTAATCCAAACCTATTCCCCTTGGGAACCGATAACAACCACGCGTCTTTGCCTGTACTACACTACAACGGTTAGGTACACTGCCTAGGGAGTTGTAAAACTTCTTGTAGAAGTCCCTTACGACAACCGCAACACTCTCTATTGTAGATCTTACCCAACCTCATCTCAAAATCCACAATATCGGCATCTGTATACTCTAAACCCTCAAACCTAAGATACTAATGTCTCTGATCTTTGGGTGGAAGTTTCATATCTTCAAAATTTAATGAAATCAGTACAAAGATTTATTCTGATATGAGGGCAGATACGGCGTATAAGAGATCCATACGCCGTATAGGGTGAAGATTTATACGCCGTATCCACATGAATGGATACGTCGTATTGCGTTTAAATTTTTAGGTAAAAAATATCAATACGCCGTATCCATTGGTGGATACGCCGTATTGATTCTGCAGTAAAAACAGAAAAGGGGATCCCAGTTATACCCATTTGATCCATTGCTAATTCTCAAAACTTATCACTCTCATAATCAAAAGGGTCCAGGGTTAGGGGAAGGGTAGGAACACATAATCTAAACTCTCATAATCAAAATAAAATCCCTAACCCTAATTTTAACTAATTCAAAAATCAAAAAGGGGAAGAGATGAAACACATTACTGGATGATTACAACGGAGAAGAAGATGATTACAAACCAAGAAAAATTGATCTTCAAAATTATTTTTTGACTGCGGTTATTTTTTGAGAAGGGGGCGAGAGTGTTAGAAAGTGTGTGTAAGTGAAAAAAGTATTTATCGGCGTTTAAAGGTGGGATTTTATACCAAACTCGTCTACGCGTATTGGTTTTTGTCTAATATGCCGTATTGGATAAAGTTGTTGACTAAGTCAACTCTGATTGAAAATAGTGGATACGGCGTATAGGTGTTTACCTAATACGTCGTATCCGTTCTTGGAGACTAATTTTCCCTAAATTTGACAAAGTAAAGAAAAAGTACCTTGGCCTCCGCAACTTCCTTGTTCAAACACCATCCTTATAGAACCGCTTAGGGTCGAATGGGATACCAAATGGCACATACAAATTCTCAATAAGATTTAACGACATCCCGTTGATAAGATAGTTCCAAGACACGATATTAACTTTTAATTCCATGATAAAACTTTTTTCATTGAAAATTTTACTAATTCTATTGTGTGATTTGTTTCAAAAGCTTATTTGGCCCTTTTACTTAGATATTTATTCCATCACCATCTGAAGACTGTATTATATCGATTTCATTATCGTCAGTGTCTTTATCCGACTCTAGATCATCGGGATAAATTATGTTGAAAGAGAATAGATCATTAAAGTACACAAAGTTTTGTTCCTCTTTATCACATTCGGACAATGATGTTTCAGTTTTCAAATCAAATTCATCGATACGATGAGGAATTTTAACAGGTTCAGTTGAGGAATATCATTTAGACGTTAGATCATCGTTGTTAACAATGGCTAAAAATTAATTCTCAAAATATTTAAGGGAGTCTAAATCATCAAAATAACTGACCGTAGGCTCACGTGACGGAAACGAAGGCATATTGACTTTTTCATTATCATTTTCTGAATCCGTTTTTAAATCATTGATAGAAATTATTTTATAAGAAAATGAGTTTTTGTCAAAAATTACCGTGTAATCTTCATCGTCGGATTCGTCAAACGATATTCTATAGTCAATTTTATTGCTATTAAGAGAACTTACCGTGGGTTTACACGAGAGTGCTTTTTCAAATGTTAATTCGTCATTAAAGAATATAGCTGGGAATTCAGTTTGAACGGATCTGAGGCCGCGAACGTCATCATCATACCAGATTCTGCCATATGTAGCAGTTTCCCAGTCGTACACCTTACTATGCCTATGAGATTTCTCTTCCTCAAGCTTGATATAATCTTCCATGGTAATGTTAGGGTCTTCCATTCTTTTACCTTTAGTGAACTTGCTAGGAAAGAAGACTGTCAAATAGCTTATATGTTGTATTTAGTAAACTGAATACGCCGTAACTTCACAAAACTAATGCAACAAAAATTCTAATACATAACTTATTACACTATTAATTAACACTACTAGGGGTTAGATTATTCTAATGTTAAAAACTAAAATATCAAACAAAAATCAAGATTAATTTTTCACTCTCCGGTAGCGGCGCCAAAAACTTTATGTGTCGTTATAAGGTTGTAATTTAAGTTTCAAGTTTTAAATTTTTATTTTGCGATCACTAAAAGCGAGAAACAATCTTTAAATATATATTAAAATTTTTATTTTGCGATCACCAAAAACAACACTTTAACGGGCAATGTACCCGGTCAGATAGGAGTTTCGTGGTAAGTAGGTGTTCAGATCATAGTGCGAGATTCCAATCTTTTATTTATGAATATTTTGGTTATCTAGACTATGCTTAATTTCTTTTTATATGTTAAACCTATGCTAGAACATTATGTTAATCCTAATTCTAACGGATAAGAGGTTTTTTAGCCGAGAGACAGACACGGAGTTTTGTTGGGACTCTAGATCATTTAAAACAAAATAACACACGCAAGTAAATTAATAGAAGATAAAAGAGCGGTCTAGCCAAATATATAGAAACTGTATTCAGCCATGATTGATCTAATTATAACGTTGGTTTGTTTATATAGTACAATGATCTACTTATCTTGAGGCAGGCATTATCAATTATTTAAGACTTAGGAACGCGACGTATTCCTAAGACCTAGGTACAGATAGAATTCTGTCACATTTAAAGTTATACATCCCGCAGTAAATGCATCACTTATTTGCTGATTTATTATATATTTTAGGGGTAAGCAATTGGTGGATATTGTTAAACCCTAGCTCATAGAGACTTTACCCATTTTTCTACGTAAAGTGAATATTCATACACTAGTAGTCACTGACAAGTCTTACCATTTAATTATGAACGTACATCGTTGATTCCCCAAGGGTCACTTGCCACATTCAACTAAAGCTCCTTTCGCAATCTAAAGGCAAAGATAGGTCATTATTCATGATCCTATTGGTCTATATGTATAATTTACTATATGGAGAACCATCCCGGCATCTAGATTACTTGGTCCGTATCGCTAGATCCAGTTGAATGATAGGTACCATACAAAAGCACATAAATAAGTATAAACTGATAAACTTAAACAAGCCATTCAACGATAATTAAGACAAATCGATATAAACAAAAACAAAACATTTCAAATCTTCATAATAATGGCTAATACCCGAAGGTATTAGCCTTCAAACATCATAATCAATACAAGAGTAATAAGTTAGCTAAGGTAAACTAACCAAGTTAACAAATGATACCAAAAACTAAATGATTACAAGAGTATAGGAGATTACAAGGTGTTTCCTATGGAATTAATTTACTATGCTCGGATCCTCTTCTACTTTTTTTTCTTTGTAAAATGTGCGGGTTTATGGTTATGGTATGATAAATTTGTTTTGTAGAACTGAAAACCGTTTAGGTTTTCTTATTGATTAGGTCTGGAATTTCGGTCGGTATGGGGTATTGACTAGGTCAATATGGCGATATCGTGGGTTGCTTGGAGTTGGGACCGTTCGATATCTTCCAAAATTTTTTTATTACTAAATTTAAATAGGCGTTATATGACTTTTATGGATAATGCGTATTGATATCTTGTTCCTTTGTGGTCTTTAGTGAAGTGCAAGCACAAATACGCCGTATCTTCCTTGATGGATACAGAGTATTGGATGTCAGAATCAATTTCTTCATATTTCTTCGTTTAAGCTCTAGAATGCGTGCCTTTTAGGTAATCTTCACCAAGTACTCCATAATTACTGCAATTATCATATTACCAAATCGATTTAGTTCCAATTCTTTGCAATAATTATACAATATGTTTTGTTATTTCAGGTTATATGATGCTTTAAAAGTTAACGTTATTTTGATTGTCTGTAGTACTTATCACTCAAAGAATCAAAGTTTGTGAAAAAGGATAATGTGATTGCCCCAGGAATGTTTCGGATTAATCTTGCTAAGACTTCTAGGGAAGACAAAGTTTTGCCTATCAACCAAGCTAGAGAAAGCATTAGGATAAATCCGATCACTGTTTCACAACCTTATGTCATCACTAAGAAAGATGTTAATTCTGATTCAAATGGTTTATCTTCTACAAGAATAGACAACACTGCTAAGACCAGAAGGCCATACCCTTTGGATCTATACAAAGAAATGATAGGGTGCCCTCTGTCGTCTTAGATTGTTGTATCAAGATTAAAGAAGTTGAGAGTTGATGAACACCTAGGTATGTTCTTTTTCTAAGAATAAGAAACATATGCTATATGAATGTAATAACATTACGCTTGCTATTCGAAATGATAAATCTGAAGTGGTTTGTGCTATGTGTAAGAAATGTTTAATTACTTCTAATCACGATCTCTGTGTGCTTAAGTATGTGACTGATATGAATTCTTGTGGTGATAAACACAATGCTAATGTTTCAAAAACTGCAAATAAAAGGAAACATAAGCAAATGGGCAAGAAACCTAAGAAGGTAGGGTCCAAAGAAAGACTTGCTTCACGTAAGCCTAGGAAACCTAAAACTTGCCTTAGGTGGTCACTGAATGGAAGAATGTTTGACCTTAAAGGAAAAATAATTACATCTAGTGAATCTGAATGTCAATCTGACAGCTCTAAAGGTGATAATGCATGTACTTCTAACCATAAGGAACCTGCAAGAAAAAGGTTTCTAAATTCTACTTTTTCTTTGGCAGGTAGTTCAAATCTGTTTATGGTGTGTAGACTCGAGATGCTTAAAGCATATGACCAGAAATCTGAAGCTTCTCATAAATTTTGTCTAGAAGTTTTTGGGAACGGTTCGCTTTAGAAATGATCATATCGCTGCAATTCTGGGTTATGGTGATCTTTAATGGGGAAATATATTGATTACTAGGTTTATTTCGTTAAAGGCTTTGGGCATACATATTTTCTGTTGGTTTGGTTTGTGATTCAGATTTAGAGGTCGCTTTAGAAGGAACACCTAATGTATCAGAAATCTAGAGGTGTTGGATTTATTGAAAGAATCGCTTACACAAAACTTTACACTTCAATTCTCTCCATGAACCATAGAAATGACCTCTGCATCTCTAATTTGCCTCATGGCTCGTGCTACTTCTACCAAGTCGTTGGTTATGGCTATCATCAAACGGTATATCCCATCTAATTTCGACACCATTAAATGAACCTTGAAAAAATGATCTCTTCACCGGTCTTCCAAAATTTCCAATACACAGTATAGAACATCTTTATCCCCTCTATGAGCACAGGAAAAAAAATAGGTTTTCTCACCCGCCAAACCTGTTCAAAATTCTAAGAGAAGGTTACACCTGTCTACATAATGGATTTGTTCCTATGGTCTAATGAGAGTCGAAAGATAATAGAAGCCAGTATGTTCTGGTGATTATGGATGTATTACTCTCGTTACACTTCGGTACCTTTCTTAGATCAAAGATGATAGCCCAGAGGAGAGAATTAAAACCTTTCTGAAGTAAATTATAGTTCTTCTGCAAGCTCCACTCATCATTGTAAGAACTGACAATGGCACAAAATTTAAGAATCAAGTCCTTAAAGAATACTTTAATAGTGTTGACATCTCTCACCAAGCGTATTATGTCAGAACACCTCAACAAAATGGAGTCGTGGTTTGGAACACAAGAAACGAACTGTTAGCCGCCAATTTATTGACGTCGATAAGGTAGCTCGGTCACTCTACGATGGAGCTTCGGTCTTTAATTGTTAATGTTGTAACAGGAAATATATCGGGAATCGGGCTCGATAGATATCTAATATTGTATATGTTTCGGGTTTAAATCCCAAACAAAACACGAGCCGGGTTCCCTAGTTATATATCCCGCGCGTCAAATTAAATGTGTTAGGGGCTTATATATATATTTAGATATTTCTAAATACTCTAAATATATTATAGAAATTTTTTTTTACAAAAGATCTAGTTTTTTAATTTCACAAATTATTTTTTTTCATTTTCTCTCTCAATTTTCTCTCTACTCTCTCTCTATTTTCGTCTCTCTCTCTCTTCTCTTTTCTTTGTTTCGTGGTTCGGGTTATGAAGTGGAAGTATTAATCGGGTTCTACAATTTTCTCTCTACTCTCTCTCTATTTTCGTCTCTCTCTCTCTTCTCTTTTCTTTGTTTCGTGGTTCGGGTTATGAAGTGGAAGTATTAATCGGGTTCTACACGAACGCTAGTGGAGGCTGCTAGAACAATGTTGATTTTCTCTTATGCACCGCTATTCTTATGGGCTAAATCAATTGCTACTACATGCTACACTCAAAACCGCTCCAACATTCACCACCGATTCAACAAAACACCATACGAGCTCATTAACGTCAGAAAACCGAATATCTCATTTCTACATGTAATCAGGGCTCTCTGTTATCCCAAGAATGACTGTGAGGATATTGGGAAGCTTGATGCAAAAAGTGATATTGGCTTTTTCATTGGTTGTTCTGCTAATTCCCGTGCTTAAAGAATTTACAACCGAAGGAAAAAGAATATCATGGAGATAATGAATGTGACATTTGATGAGTTTTCAGCGATGGCTTTGACTAACAAGTATCAACACTAGGCTTTAAAGATACTCTAGGACAAATCAGTTTAGAATCTCGATCTTACCTATGATCCGTCAACAATAACATCTCAAAAACCAACTGAACATGAATTAAATCTCTTGTTTGAAGCTATGTATGATGATTATATTAGTGGTTAACCATCAGATGCTACAAGAACTGCTCTGGCTACTCAAGCACCTTAAGTTCTCCAGATTCCAACGACAGAACAGAACATGCTTTTACTCCAACCGTAACAGGGATGTTTGACGAGAATGGGAGCTCGAACCAGAACAAACAACATCTTAGCAAAAGCATGATCAAGCTTCACTCTTAACCGAAATAGTGTGATAATGTTTCGAATGCCTAGTTGATCCGTTGGGAAATACGTTTTTCAAATCATTGACTCTAACATTCACAAGTGCTGCTGAATCATCGTCTTCACAATATGTGGATCCATCGAACATGCATATGTTTTATTAATCCTACCCTCATGAATATTAGTGGACTAAGGATCACCCTTTGGATATCAAGTGATCAGGGAACCTTTCACGACAGTTTTGACAAAGGAAACCGTTTACGAACAGATGGTGACATGTGCATCTATCGACACCTCGTCTGTGAGCACTATGAACCAAAAAAGGTCAAAGAGCTTAAATGATCCACGACCCTGCATGGATTGATTCAATACAAGAAGAGCTTCTCTAGTTCAAAAGCTTGATGTATGGGTGTTAGTTCCTACTCCAGATAACGTAAAAACTCTTATTTGATTGGTTATTCAAGAACATGTACGATGTAGAGAACATCGGTAATTAAAACAAGAACCCGTCTGGTGGTGAAGAGTGTACCGCCAAAGAGGAATAGAATACTATTTGAAGAATCCTTCGCTCCGGTTGCTAGGATGGAAGCCATCAGGATATTTTTGGCTTCCACTGCACGTAAATCCTTCACCATATTCCAAATGGACGTGAAAACTGCTTTCTTGCATGGTTTGTTAAAAGAAGACGTGTACGTGTGTCAACCTGAAGGTTTCATCGATGCTTCTTCATTCCAAGCATGTTCTACAAGCTAAAGAAGGACACTATATGGGTTAAAAGCATAGCACCGACAAGGGCCATGGTTTTGGGGACGGTAATATCAATGTTTTCTCAACAGATTCACTTCTACAAAAGAACCATGATCCAACGTTGTTTATAAGACGCTTCGTCGACGACATCTTAGTGGTACAGGTCTACGTTGATGATATTATCTTTGGTTTATATTAACCCTAAGGTATACCCAATTATTTACCGACCTTACGAAAAGCCACTTCGAAATGATCGATGTAGGGGAAATGTAGTTTTCCTTGATTTACAAGTTAAACCACTCCCTCTGTGGCTATCTTCAAACAGTCTAACTATATGTAAAATTCTTACAAAAATATGAACATGGAAAACTTGTGATGACATTGGTACTCCCTATAGAGATCAAAGATATGATTGACCTTGACAAGAATGTGACTCTTGTCGACTGCAACAAAATATCATCGCTTTGATGGACGCCCTTTAATGTATCTTACGTCAAGCAGAAAGAATATGTACATGCTACTTGTTTATGTTCTTGGTACCAGGCTCAGCCAACTGAGAAGCACCTCAAGGAGGTTAAAAGGATCTTTTGTTATCTCTAGGGAACAGTCAATATGGGTCTCTAGTATACAAAGGAATATGGTTTTAAACTAACTAGATTTTTAAATGCTGATTATGCGAGATGGCGACACACCTTCAAGAGTACTTCCGGTGCAACTCAATTCTTAGGCGAAATGCTGGTGGGCTGGTCCTAAAAAAAACAAGATTGTACGGCATTGTCATCCGCGAAAGAATAATATGTTTCTTTATCCGCTTACTGTGCCCATGTCATTTGGATACGGACACAGTTAACGGATTATGGCTTTCACTTCAACAAGATTCCTATCTATTGTGATTCGACATCAGCCATAGCCATATCCTGCAAACCGGTTCAACACTCAAGAACAAAACACATCGCAATCCACTACCATTTCATAAAAGAGCACGTGGAAAAGGGTACGATTGAACCATATTTTGTCAAGACTGATTACCAATCGGCCGACCTCTTCAGCAAATCCCTTCAAGTAGATAGGTTTAATTATTTGGTTCGTCGCCTTGGTATGCACAGTTTGTCTCCACAGGAGCTTGAACGTCTTGCAAAATTACAGTAATTCTTTGTATATATTTATCAGAAAAACAAAATATAAAATTATAAAACCTATAAAAGAAAAATAAAAAATCAAAAAATTTCAAAAATACCATAAATAATCTTCTCCGACATGTCTCTCGTAAATCGATAACATTTACACACCAGAAATTTTGATTAATATTAACACGGGTGTATAAATAAAGTTCAAATGAGAGTTTCAAAAGTATTCAAAACATGTCTCTTCAATATTTTCTCTACGACTTCTAAGTAAATGTCAACTTAGGACTCGAACTCCAAAGAAAGGAAAATTATTCATTTATGTATATTTATCCTAAACAACAAGAAGTTTACATCTTCTTGTTCTTGAGCAAAGTCATATAAACATTCAAAGTTTTGAATGCTCAAGACAAGCACTAAGGAAATGATCATTAATAAGATAAATTCAACATCATTTTCCTGTTGAGCATAATTTTTGAAGATATTTTCAAAAAGAAATGTTTAAAATCTTTCAAAATTGTATGCTCAACAAACTTCCACTCTAAATTTTCCCTCTAATCTATTATTGAGGGGGAGTATAAATTTTGATATTAGTTCATCTAGCTTGCTACATTGTTTTCCCCATGATCATTCATTCTAGAAGTAGATCATTGTACATTAACTCGTATTTTAATTCACTTGTTAAATTAAAAATTGTCACCAGATATGTAATTTTTAAGGGGGAGAATAGTGATTAAAATGTGAACAATATTGCTTAATATGGATAAGATCTCTTGATTATAAGTGCATTCTCGACCTCGCTTGTGCAAAACTCTTTCATAATATGATGCATATGTGTAGGGGGAGCTTTTTGGTGATATATAAAACTCTTAATGTGTTAAAAATGATTTCTCGAACACGTTGATTGCTTTTTCAATAGTTTTATGGCTACTATGGAAATACCAAAGACCGACCAACTGTTGTTTCTTACGATTTTATAAGGCGGTTAAGAATAGGTATGTATAAACCACACTAGCATCGTCTTATAAACAGAAATACTATCGTTTATAAACTACTTTCCGTCAGTCTACGAACCGTTTTGCTAAACAGCTTATTAATCACTTTACTGTCGTCCTATAAACCATTTTGCCATTATCTCATAAACTATTCTACTATCATCTCATAAACTATTTTTGCAATCATTTTTAACAAACTAAATCGTTTTTCATCTTTTAACCTATTTCATCGTCGTTTATAACCTCTTTTGCCATAATTTTAAAAACCGTTTCGCAACCCCTTATAAATTATTTCCGTATATCAACCTACAACCACATTGTCCAACATCTATAATGTAACCTACTATTAACATTCATAACTTATCTACAATCATCTAATAAACTAATTCATTTTCATCTGAATAACGCAATTTTACGGTCATTTATAAACTCTTTTGCTAACCCATTACAAACTACTTTGCAGTCATCTTACAAACCATTTCGTTGTCACCTCATGAACTATTTCGTTGTCGTTTATAAACTATTCCGCTGTCAATTTACGAACTATGTCGTTGTCATCTATGAACTACTTCGTGTCTTTTATAAATCATTACGTTGCCACTTTATGAACCATTGGGTTGTCATTCGTTAAAACTATCCGATACCATAATATTGTTGAAACCCCTTAACGTTACAGCATAAACTATCTACTTAATTTCCTCAAAAGCTATTTTGCTATCACAACATATCATGTTTTCTGCTATCTTACACACACAAAAAAATCTGGTGTCGTTATATATAAACTACCCTGTTTTCATTGTTACAAACCGTTTTGCTACCTTATAAACTGTACCGTTCATACCCCATATAAGATTTTTAAACATAACACTAGTTTGATGAAATGAGCATTTTATCGTTAGTTCCTAAATTATGCATAGCCTAATCACTTATGTATAATTCAGGAAGGACCATGCTATGCTGGGAGTAGTCACCATAAATGTTTTGTCAATTTACCCTTACTTTCCATTTTTATTTTCTTTCTTTTCTTTACATTGTCAACGGGATTATATTCTACTCGTGTTTTTATAAATATTTTGCGTGCGTATTCGTGAGTCGTGCTGGTCATGTGTACTCGTGTTTGTAAGTGCCAAAACTAAGTAACCCTATCACATAGAGACATCCACAGCGCTTGAGCCCGAGAGACTGAATCACACTCCCTATAGTCACGATAATTATGGATTTTAGAACATAGAACGAAAACAGACTTAACAAAACTAATAGGATTATAACCAATAGAACTAGAAGATTCCTGCAGAAATACTTACCTTTTGTGAGCTTTAGTATCATGTAGGAAAATGATAGATTCTCGTTATCGACAAAACGTGTTGGATGGACTGAAGTTGAAGCAAAGTCGAAATTATGCAATACACATGTAACCTAGTTATAGAAGCCTCACCTCCTCTGAGTTTAGCTCTTCAAGTGGCAATGTCCCATCTACCGTAGACCACTAAGTACTCTTTGATATATCCGATAGAAAGAATCTAGAAGTTGGTACTATCATTTGAGATTGTATACTGAGTTTTCTGAATCCTCTACTCAATATAGACTTAATACCCATAGAACCTGGTAGTTTTGACGTTATCATTGGTATGAATTGGTTGACAAGGTACCACGCCATGATCATTTTTCGTGATAAAAAGATTATTCGTATACCTTTAGGTGATAAGACTTAAATGCCTTCAAAGAAATAGAGTGAATGGATATGCATCGCTAGGTTGCTAGTAAGTCAGAGTTTGTTTTATAGCGATAGGTACGTTAGAGCGGATCCAACTTAGACTCGGAGGCATGTTATGTGTTGAGAGAAAAAGAGTTGACCGTCTCCGGCGTAGTAGGTCGTATGCTCAAAGGGATTTATAAGACCCATATCCTTGCCCTGGGGAGTTCCGATATTGTTCATCAAAAAGAAGGATGGATCCTTCAGGATGTACACCGACAGCCGAGAATTGAACACACTAACCGTGAAGAACCGTTACCGTTACCTAGTATAGATGATCTTTTCGATCAAGTATGAAGGATCTAGCCGTTTACTCAAGCAAAATCAACCTAAGACAAGTTACCACCAACTAGAGTTTGAGAAAATGATATTCTAAGGCCCCTTTAGGACCCGTTATGAACACTTTAAGTTTAAGGTCATGCCATTTGGTTTGATTCCAGCCACACAGAAGGCATTCATGGATCTCATGAATCGGGTGTGCAAACCGTACTTGGATGAGTTCGTGATAGTATTCATCGATGATATCTCTATTTGCTCAAGCAGAAATAAGGAGTACGAGGAACACCTTAGGCTTATCTTGGGATTGCTTAAGAATAAGAGATTCTACGCCAAATTCTCTAAGTGAGAATTATGGCTCCTGAAAGTGAAATTTCTTGGCCACGTTGTTGATAGTCAAGGCATTCACGTCGATACCGCCAAGATTGAGTCAATCAAGGATTAGGAAACGTCTACTACTCCAACGAAGATACGAAAATTCTAAGGTCTTTCCGGTTATTACCAATAATTTATCGAAGGTTTCTCTAGAATATGGAAACCTCTAACCAAACTGACTCAGAAAAATATGAAATGCGAATGGGAAGAAAAAGAAAGAGGAATCCTTTCAACGTGATAATAGAAACTTTTGTAGTGCATCATTTTCAGCATTTCCCACAGACAGTAAAACTCCGTGGTTTATTATAAACCCTCGCATAAATTGAATAGGTACTATAATGATACGAAGGAAAATTTAGCTTAAGACTCCGTAACTGAAAGTTTCATAAGAGAGGAACTAACGCCGACACACGACCTGAGAAATTAAGGAGCAATTAGTTTATACACTTAAGAATTAGGAACAACTACCCGATGGCATGAAGCCCCGCACCACGTATACAAACCATAAAAGATTACAAACACATTCTAGAAAAAAAAAAAAAAATCAAAAGAAATTGAACATCAGACCACGTAGATTGTTAAGATTGCTCAATGATTTCGATTGTAAGATCGATATCACACGGGAAAAGCCAGCGTTACGCAGACGCTTCAGCGAAATGACACTAAGCCACCTCAGGGTTAGAGCCTTATGATACTAATTAATTCAAACCTACCGCCACATATTCACAAAGCACAAGTAGAATCTCTCAAGACAGAGAAAGTTAAGGATGAGAACCTTCATGGTATGGACAAAGAGTTGAGACTGGTCTTGATAGAAACTCCTGTGCACTACAGCCAGGATTTAGGTTACCAGACAGCGTTAGGACTTAGGAGAATTAACAAGCTTGAGTCACATAAATCTAACTATTTATCCACCCTGGATCGGATAAGATATATCATAATCTTAAGCGGTTGTACCAATGGCCCGAACAAAGAAGCATGCATTGCCACCGCGAAGAAAAAGAGGTAGAAGGGGTCTATGAATACGAGGTGTAATGGGGCCCCATTGAAATGGGAAAACATAGCCATGGATTTTATCACAAGACTACCAAGAACAACAAAAATTATGACACGATTTGGGTAATCGTGATCACCAAAAGAGTTATGCTAACGCGAGACACAAAACCTTAGAATTTCATGTTGAAGGTATCTCCGTGGAAAGGAGTGATACGTTTTAGCAAACGGGGAAAGCTGAACCCTAGATAGATTGACCTTTTAAGGTTCCAGCTAAAGTAGGAACCATCGCCTATCGACTTGAACCCCCGAAACAACTAGCATAGTCCATAGTACCTTTCACGTGTCAAGCCTAAAAAATCCCTTATCCAAGCGAAACACTTGGCTCTTCCTTGGATGAAACCCAATGATGACCAACTTCATTACAACAAGGAACCGATTGAATTATGGACAGAGAGGTAAAGCCCATGAAACAAAGACTATTACGAACATTAAGTTCAGATGAATTCGGCAGGGTCCCCAGAATTCACTGCACGAGAACAAGAAGATTAGTTTAGAAGAGATACCCCACCTATTATCCCGCAAACTGAAAACCAAATGCTAACGTCTTCAGCTTGAGGACAAAGCTATTTTAACGGGGAAAGGATGTGACAACCCGTGAATTTCCGTTCAATAATTTAGCCGTTTCCGATCGATAATTTGAAATTTTAAAAAGTTTTGTTTAACTTTTCCGTTTAACCAGGAAGTTGTTCCGTTATTACCTAAGAATCGTTAACGGGAGCGAACCGGGGCGCCAAACGTTGTAGTATTTTGACAATAGCCACGTTTTGATATTTTAGGGCAATATTTAAAATTTCATAATTTTCGGTGATACCGTTATTCGTTTCGTTACTTGCGTGGATTGTGATTTATTTAAACTAAGAGCATATGCATGGAAGGCTTAGAAATTAAATCATGCAAATAGCACTAGCATCTTAAAATATTAAAAATCATTTGGTCCCCCCTCCTTGCATGCAGTCCAAACAAAACACCCCATGTGAACCTAAGATGCCAATTTGAATTCAAAATCAATAAGACAAGATTTACAATTCATGTTTTGTCCTAGCTTGAATTTGATTGGGAGATCATTTTGATCCCCTCTCTTTCTTTGTCATATCCCACGCAAAAACACACACATACACACTTGTGTGAAGTAATCTTGCACATATATACCATATTACTTCTCATTTTTCATTCATATCTCACACACACTTAGCATTTGAGTTTTCTTTTTCTCTCTTGTTCTCCTAGCCCACGAAATACATACACACATATATAAATCCATAAAATTTTCATCTTTGATCAAAAACTCTTGAAGATTTGTTGAAGGTTTGATCATTTGTATCATTCGGGTATTTGTTAAACAACATTTGGGTTGGTTTAGTCTTATTCATCTTCCTAAAACCTTCAAACTTTGTAAGTCTTCAAATCTTTTCATAACTTGTACTTTCATAATCATCTTGATGCATACTTACTAGTTGTACAACTTATTTTGTAAAAACAAAGATTTTAAAACTACATAAACCTTAAAAGGTTATGCTTATGGTTCGAAAATAATGATAATAAATATAAGGAAATCATAGTTTTGTGATCGTGGTTATTTTCGTGCAATAAAAATGGTATGTTATAGCTTATTTATATTCGGCTTATGTTAATAAGCTTTTGGAAAAGTTTATTTTGATTAATTTGAGCTTAATGGGCTTATACTTGGTTCGGCCCAAATAAGAAAAGAAAGGAAAAGTGTTGTTTGGCTTATTTTGTTTCAGCTTATATTTACTGGCTTATTTTTCTAGCTTATTTTGAAAGGACAAATAGTAAACTTATTCGGCTTAATAAATAAAACCCGAATATAGCTTATTGGGCTTTTAGCTGCGTCTCACAAACAAGGCCCAACACCATGAGCTTATTCTTAAGCTTATGTGGTTCGGCTTATTATTGCTTGGCTAATTGTGAGCTTATTGATAGCTTATTATTAAGTCGTGTGTTTATTATTTAATGTTTTGCTTATCGGACTATATGGATAAGTAAAACTACATTTTTGGACTTAACGGGCCAAGGCCCAACATAAATTCAATACACCCAGGCGTAAAGCTACGGTGTATCTTATTGAATAAGTTCATAAATAGCTTATTTAATAGTGAACGACTTAGACGCTATACGTTTAACTCATTTTAAACGTTGGACGTTGCGAATAATAAGAGATTTGATGATGTATAGTTTGTAATTATGAATAGTGGATTGAAAGTGATTTGAAAATAGTTTTTATTAAAGTCTGCGACTTTGGAAAATGTGTAAACAGGAACGGGTCATGTCAAAAAATTTATAAATTATTATACTTAGTAAATATTAAAAAACGCACATGATAAAACTAAATATATGGGGATTTAATAAAGTGCCGAACAATATATATATATATATATATATATATATATATATATATATATAATATTTTTA